>CM061532.1:273742014-273902422 GCA_030545055.2 Neoaliturus tenellus
ATAAAAACAGTTTTAATTACTAAATTGCCTCAAACCTTTAAGAATGAAATAGAGCCCACTTGTTTTGGCCACCAGTAATTGATTGGAGTTGGTTCCATGGCTGGGAAAACTCAGGTTTTTGTCCTAGAGCCCTTAAAAGTTCCAATGTTATCCTTATGGAGATTTTTTGTAGCATCTTATACTGAACAGAAAAATCAGCTGGTAATTGTAGATAAAAAACATTTGTGTTACATATTCAACCCAAGGTTCAAAAATTTATACCAGAGTGCACCTATTGGCATGGCGAGTGAGCAAAGCGAAAGAGCTCATTTAAAAATGAAAGACGGCGAGTGAGTGGAGCAAACGAGTTTTGTCTTAGAAAAGAGAGGGACGCTTAATTATTTTCCTGAGCATTTAAGCTTGGTCCCCTTTGAACTTAAATATAGTAAAGCAATAAACATATTTGGTTTATATGGTATAAAAAATTCAATAAAACATTATAGAGAAACAGATAATTGTTTATTGAATTTTATAACTGTGCACAATCTATACATAGTTAAAGCTAAATAATATTTTTACATCAATAAATCATACTGTATATCACATTACACATCTCTTGGAATTCAAGAAGAAGGGTTTGTTACAAGTTCCGTTAAATTAAAATAAAACTCAATTATATTATTTTAATTAAAATGCTTATTTTTATAAGGGTTTCGTCTTTTATGTCCCTTTTTCTCTAGACTTACTGAACAGCTTTTTAAGATTGAGGTGTCATTTTAAAGCTTAGGATATAGCGCGGGGACGAATTGTAATTAAAAAGGTCATATCGCTTTGGGCTTCGCCCCCCTCGTCTTTGATTTATTTCTAGAGGGCGTTTTAAAATGTTGACCAACTTTCACTATAAGATTTTTTAAATGTGAATTGTAACTTAACAGCTGATTACCTTCAGATGAATTTTAAAGCAAGATAGTAAATAAAAATAGATCTCTGTTACTTCATAATCAACATTCTCATACAGAATCATAAAATGCGCAACTTGCGCACGGGACCCCCTAGTATCTTATTAATCCTTCAGTACAAAAGAAACAAGTTATCGCATATGGGAATTGTGTCTCCATCAACTGGCGCTTGCACGCACCGTGAACACCGAGTGGCTGCCCGATGACTCGGCGCTCAAAGTATTGCGCGTCATCCGGCAGCGGCGGAGCCCCTTGTTGAATATCTCAAAAGCATCATCTGTACACTTCACTTCCAACTCAGTGACTCCGTGGACATACATATTTTTGGCACCGTTTTCCCTCAACAACTTACTCTGAGGTCAGGCCCGGATTAACACTTTTTGACGCCCTACACCAAATCACATTTACGCCCCTCACCCTCCCCCCCCCAAAAAAATAACAAGCTGAATTATGGGCTTACTTTAATTATAATTACTTTGGCTGTTGTATGAAACCAAAAAACTATTTAACTAATGTGATGATCAACATTCTCGTCACTTTAATCCGTCGACGTAATCCTTTTGTATCATTTAATGTACAATTTTACCATCATATTAATTATAGACTTGTATTAAATATTATATAATTGTAATGCAGAAATAAATATAATTCCAGGGCAAAGGAACAAAATCAAAGCAAAGAGGCGCAGTTTACCATCAATTAGGGGCATGTTACCGCTGATCACAGGCGCTATTTACTCGTTTAGGGGGTGCTCTTTTTTCAGTTGATCAGGAGCGCTCTTTATTGCCGGTCGGAGGCCATGTTTAACACCAGTCAGGGACAATATTTAACTCTGATCAATATTGCTATTTACCGTCGATGAGAGAGCGATGTTTACTGCCATTAGGGGGTGATGCTCTTGACCACTAATCAGGGACACTCTTTAAGGCAGATCAGGGGCACTCGTCCCCGCCGCGGAGGAGCCCCTCGGCTCCTGGCACGTTAGGGGGTCACCTAGTTTGCTTAGATAGATCTTTCTTCTTTTCCTTTTGCTGAATATTCCATTTACTCTTATTATTAAAGAATTCAATAAAAATATAGTGAAAAACCAGAATTAAATTATATTTGCAGTTAAATAATTTTTACTGAAGATGGCTGACGCCCTAGGCCATGGCCTAGGTTAGCCTAGTGGATAATCCGGGCCTGTCTGAGGTCCTCTGCTCCTTGATGATAGCTCTTCAAAGTTTTCTTCTAACAAATCAAACACAGAGTTGTTATAGATCTCAACGTAGGTCACAAACACAGCATACATGTTGTCTTCGTGGACTTCAATGTTTTTATTTTCTGTGACTCTGTTAGCCCACTCACTTTTTTTCTTTGATATTTTCTGGTTTTGGAAGATAAAACTTGAGAATGAATTTCATTTATACCGTCCAATTTAGCATCTTCTTCACTTTGAACTTCAAAACCATTTAACTTAATCCAGCTGGCTTGAACACTCCTTTTTTGATTGAAGATTATACATGCTATTAAAAATAACATCTAATGCTCTGGGCATAATTTCTGTTTCTCTGGGGGTTCCCATCATGGTATATGTTTTACCACTCCCTGTGATAAGTGTCATAAGTGAATAAAAGTCCATTTTTTCCATGAAGTGCTCCATCAATTGAGAGAAGAGCAACGTTATCAAAAATTGTTTTGTGAGATGTTTCATTATCAAAAACATGATTAAAAGTACAGTATTTTGAGTTTCCCTGGTATATCCATTTTTATAATTGACTGCAGTGTCCGGTGGGGACATCTGAACAGTTGATGGAGACACAATTCCTATATGCGATAACTTGTTTCTTCTGTACTGAAGGATTAATAAGATACTAGGGGGTCCCGTGCACAAGTTGCGCATTTTATGATTCTGTATGAGAATGTTGATTGTGAAGTAACAGAGATCTATTTTTATTTACTATCTTGCTTTAAAATTCATCTGAAGGTAATCAGCTGTTAAGTTACAATTCACATTTAAAAAATCTTATAGTGAAAGTTGGTCAACATTTTAAAACGCCCTCTAGAAATAAATCAAAGACAAGGGGAGCGCAGCCCAAAACGCCTGCGGGGAGACGGTGCTGCAGGATCAGTGTCAGTCAGCTGTCCTTTGTCCATCTGGCTGGAAGCGAACAGATAAACCGGACTAACACCTGGGCTGGTAAAATTAATAATAGTATTTTTATTTATTTTTTTTTTTTTTTGTTTCATATACCGTAACTTATTTGTTATCATTTGATGAAATGTCTCCTTTGTCTTTAATTTCTCTGTAAAGCTCTCTGTGAAAGCTCTCTTCATCAATCAAACTCCTTTCAAATTCAGTAAATTCTCAATTTAATTTTTATTGCATTCAAATAGATTTCACCATTTGTGATTAAGTTAAAAAAAAAATAAATACACATTCTGTTTGAAAACTTGGCTGAATTTTCAGATTCCTCCCATTTTAACTACACTTGCTTACTCAAGGTCTAAAAATCAGATCTGAGGGATTGGTAGTTGGTTGGCCTAGCCTGCCTGGGTAGTCGTAGCTGTTATAACAGTCATTACAATACTCAGTGAAAATCCGAGTTTTTGACTACAGTGGTTGAGTAGCTGTCAAAAGAAAACTTCTTCAAGGTTTGCTCAGTGATATTATAGCAAGGACTACTTATATTTTCGAGCAGTAAGTAATTATTCATTAAAAACGTGACTAACCTCTGAGGCAGACACGAGTTCAAACGAACTTGATAACAGTGTTGATACAGTTAAGGACTATATCCACACTGCCATCCCATCTTCCGATGGCAAGATCATCAGATTCCATGAAGGAAGACTAGTGAGTAACTGACAAACAAAGTGGTTTAAACACAAATGCAACCTTGCTGACAATGACGTCTGCTCATTTAATCATTGCTAAAGTATGGTGAAATTCCCCTAAAATCCATTTATGTCTGCGTGAACTCAGCATGTCTTGTGCTATTTTCTAGGCATCCATCCCTCAGGCCTAATCCTAACCTAGTTCAACATCACCCTCAACTCAAATATTTTCCATGTAAGTAAGTCTGAAGTTGTTCAAAGGATTATAACTCTCTGTGCAAGCAGGCCCAGCTTGCAGAAACTCTCCTAATATATCTTATGCTACAACGTATGTATCTTATAATACAGTTTAAAGCGGTTTAAACAATAAGCTTCTTAAAAAATGATAACGATCAATTAACGTGTGAGATCTTCACTGCAGATGATGCTGCTCTGCCTATTTCACATGCACCTCTCTGAAAAAATAAGAAACTGGGTTACAACTATGTGAGCCAAACCATCAATAGAATGGAACACAGTTTTTTCAGTTGGTTTTGGATTTAAAATGGCCCTTCTAGTCAAAAGCTCCTTCCCACTTTGATTTTTTTTAACAGCTACAGATATTAGGATTACAAAACAGGGAGGTGTAAGTGACTAAAAGAGGAAACGTCTCGAGTATCAACCTTTTCGATCCCATCACTAAGGGATTTTGGAGGGTGCGTTAAAATATTTTAATCATATACTTTACACTTAATTAAGTGATATCCCATTTAATGAGTGTAAACCAAAAAGAACAGCAAAATTTACAGGTCTCTATCTCAATCCTGTACAAAATATCAACTGATTAACTTGGTTTCAAAACAAACAGGCAAAATTTAGGTAAAATTTCAAAGCTTTTTAAAGAGATAAGGAAAACTAAACTTGGCAGTTGGTGTAAATGCCAAGTCTCAACAAAGAGCATTAATTTGAATTTAATTTTAAAATCTCTTTTTTGATACTTCAACCAAAGTTGGAAAATTGAGACCTCTCTTAAATGAGTTAAAACTAAAAATACATTTTTTTATATTCGAATACCAACCACAAACAGGTACGAAGGCCTATCAGCTGGGCTGGGGCAGACGTTCCATCAAGGACTCCAGGAAAGAGTTGCCATTGATCAACTTTGTTGTGGCGATGACAAACTCCACATTCGCTGAAAACATTCACTATATGATGCTTTTATAATCAACTGGTATACCAAGTAAAGTGAGACATTAATCTAAATTAGCACATTTAAAGATTTTAAGTAATGCGTTTTTCTATATCAATTCTCTTGATTATTGCTTTAATCAAATGCGCTCAGGTTCAGATTTCACAATAGGAATGATAAGTCCACGCCTAAGGGCGCAGTCTGTCAGGAAGCGTACCGTCAAACCTAAAATAAAAAAACAAATTTGTACTTAATAGCTGTTATACTGCCAATGACAGCTTGATACATTGATATCAGTCAACAACAAAAGTATAAACAAGCGGTAACCAAGCAGAGTGCAGTGGTTGCATAGAAAGGAGAGCCGAACGTATCGTCGTTTGTGAGTGTTGCTTCGCAATGGCTGCTGAAACTAAAATTTTTCCAAACAAACAAAAAAGCAAAATATTGTTTTCCAATAAAAAATTTGGCATCGGGAGTAGGAACTTGTAGAGATAAAATGCAATATTAGATGTTCGATTTGACTTTAAATACACCGATATGGTGTCTGATATAACTCAATATGATGTCCCCCGGACGCCATTTTAAATTCAATCATACTCTATTCGTGCCTAGTGATCAGTATGATTGGTCGAATTTTATCTACACAGTCTATGACTATAACAATATACTCGTAGTCTCAAAGTGACACATGGTTGTCGGTATGATAACCATGTTTTTTTATAATAATAGTCTAGTCTTTTAGCGAATTTCCCTATAGGGAATACGCTATTACGGTAGTAGCCATGGTAAGACCTAAGCCCGGGACCATGTTACTTTTTCATTTTGAGGTCCCCAGAAGCCAAAAACACCGTTCGTTCATTTTCATATATATGTATATATATATCTATATATATATATATATATATACAGGGTGTTCGGAAAAAACGTTTCAGGAATTCAGGAGGTTATTGTTCACATCAAAATAAGCAAAAAAGTTCCTATAAACATATGTCCTAAAATGCTTCGTTAACCCGCTAGCCGCCATTTTGTTTTTTACACAAAATAATTTGTATTTCCGTAATGAATCATTGTATTAAATTAATATTTGGCATGCACCTTCATCATAGCAATACCCATTTTCAAGAAAAAAATTATTTTTTTCCAATGTGTATTTTCAAAATGGCGGCCATTTTAAAATTTTAAACTAAAATATCTCAAAACCGGTAAATTTTATGAAAATTTTATTAGACACAAAAAAGTTGACGAATTTAATTATCTAACCAATGATACCAAGTTTGTAAGGATCTGACAACAAATAACGGAGTTATTGAGATTTTTCTGCGTAAAAACATTGATTTTGCATTGTAATTAATGCAAATTAAGGTAATTTTAATTGAAAAATCTCAATAACTCCGTTATTTGTTGTCAGATCCTTACAAACTTGGTACCATTGGTTAGATAATTAAATTTGTCAACTTTTTTGTGTCTAGTAAAATTTTTATAAAATTTACCCGTTTTGAGATATTTTGGTTTAAAATTTTAAAATGGCCGCCATTTTGAAAATACACATTGGAAAAAAATAACTTTTTTCTTGAAAATGGGCATTGCTATGATGAAGGTTCATGCCAAATATTAACTTGATACAATGATCCATTACGGAAATAAAAATTTTTTAGTGTAAAAAACAAAATGGCGGCTAGCGGGTTAACGAGGCATTTTAGGACATATGTTTACAGGGACTTTTTTGCTTATTTTTATGTGGGCAATAACCTCCTGAATTCCTGAAACGTTTTTTCCGAACACCCTGTATATCTATATACAGGGTGTCCAAAAAAAACGTTTACAGACTTTGGGATGTGATTCCTGATACAAAAGTAAAGAAAAAAGTTCCTAGGAAGGTATGTCCGAAAATGCATATTTACCCAGATATCCGCCATTTTGTTTTTTCCACTTAATATTTTTTATTTCGGTGACGGATTGATCTAGGAACTTCATATTTGGCATGGATCTTTATAATACTAATGTCCATTTCCACAATAAAAATTATTTTTTTCCGATGCGTGTTTTCAAAATGGCGGCCATTTTAAATTTTTAAACTCAAATATCTCAAAAACGGTAAAATTTATAAAAATGTTACAAGACACAAAAAAGTTGACAAATTAAATTATCTAAACAGTAATACCAAGTTTGTAAAGAACCGAAAACAAATAACGGAGTTACTGTGGTTTTTATGCAGAAAAACACTGATTTTGCACTATGATTAATGCCAATTTAGGTTATTTTAAGAGAAAAATCTCAACAACTCCGTTATTTGTTGGCAGATCTTTACAAACTTGGTTTTGTTGTTTAGATAATTTAATTTGTCAACTTTTTTGTCTCTTGCAATATTTTTATAAAATTTACCGTTTTTGAGATATTTGAGTTTAAAAATTTAAAATGGCCGCCATTTTGAAAATATGCATCGGAAAAAAATAATTTTTATTATGGAAATGGACATTAGTATTATAAAGATCCATGCCAAATATGAAGTTCCTAGATCAATCCGTCACCGAAATAAAAATTATTAAGTGGAAAAAACAAAATGGCGGATATCTGGGTAAATATGCATTTTCGGACATACCTTCATAGGAACTTTTTTCTTTACTTTTGTATCAGGAATCACATCCCAAAGTCTGTAAACGTTTTTTTTGGACACCCTGTATATATATCTATGTGTCCGTGGTACTGATAACTTTTGAAGGGGACCTCCGATTTTGATGAAATTTGGTAAGAAGGTGTAAGACTAGATCTATTTTCATGAGTTCGCGAACCAGCATGATCGGGTTATGGGAACAGGGTTTTATGGGGTTTCAAAGGGGTCAAAAATAGGTTTTTTGGATTTTTGGACCTTAATTTTTAAAATTCAACAATTTTAACTGAAACCATTTAAAAGAGCTTAAAAAAACAAACAATGTAGTATTTTGAATTTTTAACTTATCTTAACAGGTTACGGAGAAAAGCCAAAAATAGGTTTTCCATGTTAATCTTATGGGAAATCAACAAAACCCTGTATCTCGCTTATTTATTGGAATAACTTGATAAAATTTGGTATATACATTCACTTGATAGGGTTAAACTGATATATGCTTACAACACACATATGGCAGCAAACCTACGTACTCACCCCTATGGGGTTTATGGGGAAAATGAAAAGAACACCATAACTTGATAATGTTTGGTATGTACATTCACTAGGTAGAATTTAACTGATATTTGCTTACAACACCCATATGGCGGCAAACCTACATACTCACCCCCATGGGGTTTATGGGGAAAATTATAAAGTGCCGAATATTGATACAGTTTGACAATTACCTAACGTAACTATTACATTTCCTAACAAAACTAACATTTTCTAACAACATCCCAAGGCAGAAAACCTACATTACCATTCCTATGGTGTTTATGGGAAAAATACAATATCTCAAGATCGTTTGGAAATTCGCTGAGTACGCAGGTCTGCTGCGATGGGGGTATTTTAATAATAATAGAGAACAAACTTATTAAGTTGGGAACATGATGAAATGTGATTTCCAAACAAGTGACATGCACTTTCTTTTAACAGTATTTTAGGAAGGATTTACAAACAACAAAGGGCCCTCAAATATAGGAGTGCAAAAAAATGTTAAGCCTAGGGGTGCCTAAATGTTAAATCTGGCCCTCACTATTGATTTCTCCGATCTTCAATTTCATAAATTTTGAATAGATGAGATTGGAAAGTTTACTGAGAATTTTGTTTTCTGATTTATAAATTTGAATGTTTTCAAGAAATTATTATAATATTTTAAACTTACAATCAGGTTGGTGAGAGAGAAAGCGCAAAGCAGAAATCTCAGCAAAGGTACAGCCACCGAGGAAAAATACCAGGATAACTTTGGCACCAACATCACTGCCAGATGACTGCTTGCTGTCAATGGATCCTCCTGCAAACCATGCTTGTAACAAAACTATTCAAATATAAAATTTCCTTATGATATCTTAAATTTATATATTTACAATTGTCTGGCATGCCTGCAAAGCCATAAGACTCGTCATATAAGTTATAACTAAAAAACTCATATAAAATAACTTACAACAAAACATACCAAATGAGTAATAATAAAACAAAGAATCTATTCCAGCTTGATTATATCTGAGCAGTAGATCCCTAGTGCAAGTAATTTCTTGTGACAGGTGAGAGAAACTCATTTGCATTGTAGAATGACTGTCTGGATGAATATTTGAAAGTTTTTTTTTTTTTTTTTAGATTTCCTTTAACAAGTTGGGAAAGTATTGAATATCCTCAAACACTATATGGTTTCTGTTGAAGAATTTATCAGAGTTAGTTTTTAAGAAGGTGAAACATTGGAAAATGTACATTGATGGATAAGAAGAATAAGAGAGAAATTAATCTTTGGTAGTGTTGTTTTCATGGACCTCTGGGACTAGTTGGGAGCGTTTCATTACTTCCAGGTTTCATAACTTCCAGGTCGCTAAAATTTAATAAATATTAACAACCTCACTACTACCAGGTATCACTTCTCCCAGGTCTGATTATTTCAATACAAAATTATAAGAAATCATAACTTCCAGGCATCAAAACTTCCAGGGATCACAACTACCAGGTCTTTGATATAAATAAAGCGAGCGCCTCACTTCTACCAGGTCTCACAACTACCAGGTGTACAGTCTGAGTCAAAACCCGCATGATGCGAGTAGGTAGGTTGCCTCGCTCACGTTGCAGGCGCTTCCGCGGCAGTCGTCACCGCCGCGCACTTCTAATCATATTTCAACTTTAGCTTGAACTTTAAATCTCTAGATCAATAAAACAATCAGTTAATTACATTAACTTGAATTGAAGTTAAATTACAATTTAATTGCAATATTATACATTATGAAGTTATTGACTGGGGTAATCACTTTGTCTTAGATTTCGTTAATAGTTTAAAGTATTACGATATTCATACAAATGTTTATGAGTAGGTTTTGTGGTATGAGATTAGTTGTTAGATTGTTTTTTTGTTTTATTTTTTTAGAAAATAAATATTTTAAATTAAATTTAAATACAGAGCAGTAACAAGTTATCTATTTAAAAATAGACGTTGGGGTTTCTTTCGTTCTCCATAATTAGTTTTTTTGACGGATTTTAACGTTTGAGGAGTCAAATTAAATTGATATAATTTATTTGCCTTTGATCCTTTACAAGAAATTGGCATTGTCATAGAAAAAAATACGTCAAAATTGAAATACTTAAATACTTATATTAATATTGCACAGAACTCAAAACGCTATATCTAAATTACTGTTCATAAATCCAGCAGAAGAATCAAATGGATTTGGTTACAGCCATTTTATTACCTTATTTTTTAAATTGGTAAGTGTAGTGTCCAGGGCTGACTGGCTGATTTTATATAAAAAATGTATACAATTTACAAGGTATGATGTTCCAGTTTTAGTTAGTCGGAGCTGCGGAATGTCAAGTTTCAGACATTTTCTTGTTGAGCGTGTGTGAATTTATTGGCAATTAAATTAAAATAATGTTCGTGTAGTATTGATAAGAAATTAAGAGTCTGCAGTACCCCAGCCATCTTGGATTTTTAGTACCATAAGAAAAATGTTGAGTTAAAAATATTACTGTTAGGTGTCTACTTTATCTCGATAATCTTATCGGGAGATGCGAAAGGTCAATTTCAAGAACATCGTTAGACCACCTATCTATTTCGCACTGAAACGAAAAAAAGCATTAAAGTAACCAAATTTAAAATCACCCGTCATATATTTTCCAAAATGTGACATTCCGCGTACAGCGGCGGTTAACAGTCTCGCTCAACGATTTTGACACCGAGGTAGAGCGCACCCTTAATAAATGGCTGTCGGACAAAGAATTATTATGTCAGTACCAAGCTGGTTTCAGGAAAGGCTATTCCACTATTGACAGTGTGTTTATTCTTTTGAATTTTGTAAAATTAAGTTTAAATAAGAAAAGATGAAAACTACATACATTTTTCATTGATTTTACAGCCGCTTTTGATACAATTGACCAAAAAGCACTGTTTTATAAGCTATCTTGCCTTGGAATATCCACACACATGAGACGTGTGCTGAGTGATTTGTATGATAAAACTTGAGCGTCCGTGTGGTGCAAAGATGGAACAACGCAGTATTTTGAAACAGATGTAGGCTTAAAACAAGGTTGTATTTTGTCTCCTTTGTTATTCAGTTTATTTGTAAACGATATTGTGGACTCATTGGGAGGAGGGTGTCTTTTTGGAGTCATTAGAATAAAAGCATTGCTTCATGCAGATGATATTGTTATGATCGCTCCAACTGCCACTAGCCTACAATTAATGATGAATGACGTAGAAAACTATTGTCAGCTTTGGAATTTAAAAGTAAATTTAAATAAGTCTAAGATCATGGTTTTTAGAAACGGAGGGAAACTAAGTAAAAATGACAAATGGTACTTTGGAGGTAAAATAGTTGAAGTGGTTACTAGTTATAGATACTTAGGTCTTAATTTAAACTCGAAATTAACTTGGGAGACTCACTTAAAAGAAAAATGCGCTTCGGCAAAATTGGCAATAAATTCGATTTGGAGAAATTTTATGAACCAAAATAATGTACCCCTGAGCAGAAAGTTTATATGTTAATTTGTATAATAGTAAGAGCTATTCTATGTTTTGGATGCCAGATTTGGGGTCTATGGGAGGGTGATTATGTAAATGGTGTTCTTATATTTTTCATAAAAAGAATTTTTGGTTTGACCAGTAACATACCGAACTACTCCCTATATCTGGAAACTGGCCTTGACGAGGAATATATTTATACATTAAATGTGCATTTAGGATATATTTCACGTGTTCTGTCCTTACCGCAGAACTGCTTACCGTACCTTTTAAGATAGCCCAGATAATAATCTGTAAAAATATTTATTGGTGCAGTGAATGGAAGGCTATAGCTAGAAATTACGGAATAAATTTGGTGATTGAAATGAGACACATTGATAAAACTCATAATCAGATGTTGGCAGTGGTGGCGGCGGTGAGGAGGGGGGGGAGGCAGGAAGTTGTCCAGACGGCTCGTGCCGCGCGCCATCACACCACGTACGCTGCCCTGGATTATGACCTTGGAGATAAGCACTATCTCACTGATCAAGTCCCACAGATAGCTAGGCGATGGATTCTCAAAGCTCGCACAGAATCAATTCCTACTCTAGTAAAAAATCTTAAAATGATGCACTGTTGGCTAATTTGTTCTACATATTATGAAAAATGAAAAATAAATTGGAAAGGTGTTTTGGTTTCTGTATAAATTATGATAAAAGAAGCAAGCTAACTAGCATTATAGGGTATTATCAGTATTATCGACGCTAATACACGTATTATTAACAATAATATGCGTTTCACAAAAATTATGTAAGGAAAAAATAAAAATAAAACTGTAGTTGAATAGAACTTGACTCTATTTTGCCAAGGTATTTTATTATTCACATGAATACTCGTTTTTTACCTTTACGAGTATTGCTTTGTTTAGGACCATATTACATTACATTATATTAATTTAAATTGTTTCCAACAAATAAAACTTAAATATAAAGTTTGAAAATTATTTTATCCCATTAAAAACGCTATCACTAGACCAGTTATTTAGAAGTAAAGGCTCGTTGTCCCTGAAGCGACTCTAGCGATAGTCGCTGAGCGACAGTCGCTCCGGCACTGGTAGCGTTGTTTCAAATGGGACCGTTGTCCTTGAAGCGACTGCGACTGGCGCGGCTAGCGACTATCGCTGGCGACTATAGCGGGTCCGGTCTGGGGGCAGGTTCAGTCGCAGTCGCGGAGCGATTGGTGTCATTTTTCACGTTAGTTATTCGTAATTTCTTCAATGAATACGGAACTGCAATGAAGATGAAAAGCTTCCTAAGGCGTCTTTTATATTAACTAGTGTGCTTATTGCTTGAAATCGAGCAATTTAATTTAAACTATGACGTGTTATTGTTAAATTTATTATTGCGTTTAGTTTTCCGACCAATCCAATAGTGATTAATTTACCCAAAACTACACATATTTACACCCGTACATTAAAAGATTTTGAATGCTCAACTTAATCCCTTTATGTCTAATAATATTCGAATGGTAAAATTTCACATTTTAATTTTAGATATTGCCCTCAATTAATTTTTGATTCTCATCAATTTTTGGTGAAACCAAGTACAGATAAACCCTATCCATCCAACGACACAAAAACTTCGGTTGAGAATTATAGGTCCATTAAAAAAAAATATATATATATATCCCTTTAGCCAGCGTGTTAAATAAGTATAGATATATTAAAATAGCCTTATTGTCTAGTTGAACAATATGTCATGAGTACCAATTCATGCAGCAAATAATATTTCCATGACATCTTCGTCATAGACATCCTCACCTGAAAGGTAATTTTTGTTTTACTTCTGCTTCAAACTCATGGTACATTATTTAAAACTCGCAATTCAGCATAACAATGCACTAGAATCGCTCTTTAAAAATCGCTTCAGGGACAACGACGTGATTAGCGACTATCGCTGAGCGACTATCGCTCAGCGATTATCGCTCCGCTACTATCGCAAGAGTCGCTTCAGGGACAACGGGCCGTAGGAAGGGGCGTGGAGGGGCGATCGGGACTTTTTTCCTCCCTACCGCGCCAGCCCAGATCTGCATTATTACACGTTAGAGGTGTTGCCAACCTCACGCATTTGAAATGTCCCGTTACCGAAAGTTACCACGAAAGTGCTTGGTATTACTCGACGTAGTGCACTTACTACATGGTGGGTCTTATGCCACAAATAGGTCCCCATTGAAGTTTTGCAAAATTAATTTTCTTTATATTACTAGAAGAAAAGCTGTTTGTCGTCATATCCTGCCACCAACGTAGTTCCCAGACCTAGGGTCTCCCTCCTATTAGGCCTAGGCATTTATCGTCCAGCTAATATAGGTATAGGTGTCATATCTCTGCCCCAACATACTACAACTGTAGATATTTTTGTCAGGGGTTCTTCGGCAAGAAAATATACAAAATATCTATACTTATTTAATACGCTAAGGGCCGGTTTCTCGAAGCAAGTTTAAACCTAAAATCAAGTTTAAACAAAAATTGTCCATATGATTAACATTGAATTAAACTAAGTTTAAGTTAAACGTGTTTGGAGAAACCGGCCCTAAGGGTTTTTTTTGTCTTGTGAACTCCTCCTACAATTTTCAACCGATTTTCAAGTTTTTGGTGTCGTTGGATAGGGCTTGGTCTGCAGTTGTTTCCGCCAAAAATTGATGAGAATTGGACTGAAAATAAAGGAGATATCCACCATCGAAATCTCAAAATTTCCTATTTAAATAACATTGGGACTGAATAAAGCATTTGAAACATCTGTTAATAATCAGCTGTAAATACGTGTAGTTATTGGCGATTGAAGATATTCACATTATTGGATTGGTCGGATGTCATTGATTTAGAGCTAAAGTAACATTTGTACTGTATTAAATAAATTGCTCGATTTCGAGCAACACGTATACTATAGTCCGTTTTTTAAACCTGATCCTTCGAGGGAGAGATGGTGGAGGGGGTTTGTTTATACTTGCTACTATCCCATTGGCTGAAGCTTTTTTGGTTTTTTGCTGTTTTTTTGTTGTTTTTGTTTTATTTCACTGTTGCATACCAGCTGGTAATTTTACATCACAACATAATGTGTATCAGTTTTACAATATTATTGGTAGCAGTTGTTTTTTAATCAGTTTAATTTAGAACTGTTACTTTTTAACAAGGAATAGGTTTGGCTTAAAAATGTAACAGCTGACTAGGAGTTACTGAAAGATATTAAAACTTATTTAAAACGTTATTTGAGGAAATCTGATACTCGACACACGTTTGTCACGAGTTTAAATGTGTTGTTTACAGTTTAAATTTTTTGTTTACAGTTTAAACCCCTCCCCCACCCCAATTTTATCGGGAAGGATCAGGTTTAAAAAAACGGACTATAGTATGATATAATTTATTGATAAGTCCTGTCATATATTAAGTTATTTATTAGGATGTTTCATTTTGAGACAAAGCCTATGCATTATAAGCTCGTACACCAGATATATTCAAGCTCTTCCAGTTTATATTATTTCATGAATTACTGTATTACTAAAATTGTTGTTTTACTGTCTACCACTCCAAGCATAAAAAATGATATTGTTTAAAAATGTACACTAATTGTTTAAATCAATGTCTGATTCTGTTCTTCCTGTAGGGTTACTTACTGTGGTATTCTATATATTAAATACGTGGTTGTAACGCTACGTTTTCAGCAACTACTGATTTAAGTCTCATGATATAAGTCTCAAATTAAAGGTAATAATGCGTAGATTTGCAGAATCTCTTTTAAGTGTATGATTACCCTTGGGGTTACACCCTACAACTCTTCAAAAGTTTGGGTCAATGCATTTCTCACGGAAGACTAAAATTTGAATTGTTAAGCAAAATTTAATGAGTTAGCTGTGATAAAAAATTGTTATTGTTTCATATAACCTCAATTTTTAAATATGGCGTCCTGTGTTCGTAATCAAGGAGGCTTATATTTAGTACCGATATAATATTTGATGGAAACTGATTATTTCGATCCGAATAATTTATTCTATTATAAATTACAATTCTATTATATTCTAACGGCAGTTTTCTCAGAGATGCGAGTGGTGTCATTTTATTCAACATTTTAATCTTGATCAACGCACAGTTGATGCTGTACGTCAAACATTTCAACACAATCCTCGGTCCTAAATGGCCTCGGTCACCAGACGTGACCCCTCTGTATTATTTTATTTAAGGGTTTGTCAAGTGTGCTCTACTCCAGTTCCTAATTTTGAGACAAGAGAGAGAATAATAAATGCAGTGACGTCCATTACTGAAAAAATGTTAACCAAAACATGGGACGAAATAAAAAGTCACCTAGAATATAATATTAGCCCACTCAGGGGCGGCTCGTGAGTTTCTTAGCGCCCGTGCAAAGACCAAATTTGCCGCCCCCATCGCTTTCCAAAACCATGCTATCGACGAAAACCCCCTTCCCCCTAACCCACCCAATCACCAGACCCTGCTCCCTTTTTAGTAACACGTGATAAGAATGACACTTACGTGCGCCCCAAATTCACATGCAATCTCGTAATATGTTGGAAAATATTTATTTTTAAATAATTAATTTTCAAGAGTTTCTTGGAATTAAGGCCCCGGTCTACCTGAGCACCAACGACGTTACCGAATGCCGCCTCGCGGCCGTAGCGCTAGGCGAGTTTGATGGCTGCAGAGGTTTACGGGGATCGTGTTTTAAAACTATCCAATTAAGATAGAGATTTGACCTTAACTTTTTCTAAAAGTAAAAAGACAGATCTCGTCGGCTCTGTTTTTAGAATTTTAAAATCAAATTTCTAATTTCAGCTATAACTGTCTAAAATCACTCGTTTTTCTCGATTTTTAACTGAAGTTTTCCCTTAGTTTTGATGAAACTACCAAAGTGAGATTACCAAATTGTAAGAAAATAAATTTAGCACCGTTATTCTTCTTTAATATGACACCTTAGTTATAGGCTCTAGGCTGCATTTAGCAGAAGATAACAGGGTTCTAAAAATCCCTTGTATTTGCATCGAGAAAAATAGATGATTTTAGACAGTTATAGCTGAACGTAGAAATTGTATTTAAAAATTCTAAAAACAGAGCCGACGAAATCAGTCTTTTTAATTTTAGAAAAAGTTAACAGCCAATCTCTATCTTAATTGGTTACTTTTAAAACACGATCCCCGTAAACCTCTGCATCTATAAAACTTGCCACTAGAGAAAATCAGCCGATTTTAGACAGTTATAATAACTGAAATTAGAAATTTTATTTAAAAATTGTAAAACTAGAGAAGACGAGATCCTTCTTTCTACTTTTAGAATAAGTTAAGAGTCAATCTCTAACTTAATAAGTTAATTTTGAAACACGATTCCCGTAAACCTCTGCATCCATAAAACTCGCTTAGCGCTACGGCCGCGGCCGCGAGGCGGCATTCGGGCTCAGATAGACCGGAGCGGTTATTTTCTTCGTCTTTTCTTTTACGCTTTCGGTATTCTTCGCCACTAATCTTTTGATTTGTCAAATCAAAACTTTATATAAAACACAGACAGTTTATTATAACTAGAAAGACATAGTTGTACCATTGACTGTACACCTCACGGTACGGTACCACGTTCGGTATCATCGGACTTATATTACATTAAAATGTCAGAAATGTTTAACAATTGGGAATTTCCGGACAAGAATATACCTTGATAGACATTAGACAGACAGTGACAAAAGTTTTATCTGAGCAGGAACAATATACGGCGCGCCCAACAACGACGATGTTCTCATTCCAAGAATTTAATGTTCAATAATTGTGTATCGGAAATATAAACACGATTTGTAGTCGTCATCTGTAGTCGTGGTTATCTGTAGCGATCAAGTAGTCTACAATCTTCAGTCTTTGATTAATTTCTGATTTAGTTTTTAACTCTTTATGAGACATTCCGACTACTTAAATCCTCGGGAATAAAATAACTATGGTATGGTATAGAAATATTGTCTTTATCTTATTCCTTCTCTTGTAAAAATTAGTTTGGAACTAAGACAAAATATTAATTAAAAACAAACCTTTCTATTGCCACACATTTACCGCAGTCTTTATCTGGCCGAATTCCAATTTTATATAGAACTTTTCGTAAGGCTCTGTAGAACTGTAAACTATACTATGGGTTTAATCGTTTTTAAGAACAATTAATGCAATCAAAGTCTATCATTGAAACATTAAATTTGTTTATTCACTATTATGACAGCACGTATGATTATGTTTATCAACGTTTTCATTTTTTAATAACTAAAACCGTTAATTTTTATCAGCGAAATACAACAACTAATATTAGTTTTTTCCAATGTATGTTTTGCGTCTAGAAAAAAAGTATAAATAGAGCGTCCCCTTATAAACCATTTTCTTACATTGAACACCACAGGGTTCATGCTTACTATCATAAGGTGAAAAAAAATTTCAGACTAGCAGGCACATACATTTAACACATTTAGGCATATACATAATAATCTGTTTTATATATGTAAAAATATGATTCCTAACATGATTCCTATTTATTATTAAAAAAGTATAATACAATTCGTAAGGTGTATTAACTTCTACAAGGGTTACCAACGCAGCACAAAGCGCAACATTAATTAGATATATATTTCATATCTTGATTGATTCTATTCTACTTTCAACAAGTGCGCTTGGGTTATGGAGTATTTGCTTTATCTATAGCGGTGTGAATTGTAGTCAATTAACATCACAATGACGCGCGCCAGGCATCCGTCGCCCGACGCCGTGCATAAAAGAGGCCTTACAAAAACAAAACAAAAGCGCGCGAATGCCAAGAACTTAAAAAGTCTTGAGTACGTATAAAGTATAAGCCAAGCCTTCAAAGGGTAGTTTGATAAATTTATACAGCCAGTCGCTCAATAGTTCGCTTTTACGTCTAATAGTATATCTTCTTCAACTCACAATTTTCCAAGCACTCAAAGGGTACTATACACTTCTTCTATATATATATATATATATATATATATATATATATATATATATATATATATATATATATATATATATATATATAATTGGTTGTGGGTAAAGGGGCGTGAGATGGGACAACTCCGCTTGATAACAGAACATTCTTATGTACAATAAATTTTTAAACGAATTCTCAATGATTTTTTTCTATTTTATGACTAGTTGAATAAGCCATACTACAGGTAGACTTAAGAATTGTCGCTAAAATGTGGCTCATTAGATAACCCTTTAAAAAAAAAGAACGTCTGTCCTTATGAAAATTTGATTTACCTGTGGCTAATTACTTTTTAGGCCAAACTCAATAATACTTATGTAGCCTAGTACCTCAATGTATAAGTTATGAATTTGTACTTAATGCCCAAATAAACAATTTATGTCCATAACAATGATTTGGTCTAATAAATATTTCAGATGTAAACTACAAAATTAATAATTAAAGATAAATTACCAATGTACAATAAGTTTAGTCGTAACATAAAACAATAGGCATAGTTTTACTGTATACAATTTACAGTTAGATTTTAAGAGACTATGAATTTACATTTAAATTGGTTAAAAAATAGTCTTTTTACATTGTTTGTTTCATATTCAGATGATCCTATCGGCAAATCATAACTTATTTATAGCCTACTTCATTCAAGTCAAAATAGAAAACAAACAGCCAATTTTACTTGAATGTTTATATAGGCCCTAGGCCTAACATTTAAATCAACTTGAATCAAGTAACTTGACTAGTGTAAACACGGCTTGACAACGAAAAATAAAAATAAATAAATAATAGCGGAAGTATATTTAACATTGGTTTTTATATAAACAGATTTTTGTGGAAAGTTAATTTCATTTCCCACTTTGAAATCACCATGATCTCAGCTTTTTCGTGTTAAGAAAATTACGAAACAAGTATTTCTCTTTATGTGAGCTTACTATAACATTGGAATGTGAACTCACATTCACATTTATGAATGGTGTTGTTGATATACTTTTATACACCTTGACAATTAATAAATGACCTAAGCACAAAGCAGGTTCCTTGGATTTATTCGTAACGATCGGCGCGCCGAGCGTTGCGGAGCTGGCTAATGCCTTCAGTCAGGATGCAGCAAACCGCACTACAACTTTTGGTTGAGACGATACCTGGAAGTTGTGAGGCCTGGAAGTTATTTCGCTCACATTATTATTTGATTTTAGAGACCTGGTAGTTGTGAAACTGGAAGTTAAAATAGCTGGAAGTTATGAAGTGAATATAATTTATATTAAACTAAACAGACCTGGTAGAACTGACACCTGGAAGTTATGATATTGTAAAAATTTATAAATAAATAGCGACCTGGTAGTTGTGATCCCTGGAAGTTATGAACCCCACCCGACTAGTTCCTGCAATTAATCTGATGACTCTTGTTTGGGCTAGGAATACTCTAGATGCCTCACTGGAATTACCTCATAAAATCAAGCCATAGGAAATTAGGGAATGGAAATAAGCAAAGTACACCTGTCTGAGTATTTCAAATTTAACTGCCTGAGAAAGAGTAAGTAATTCATAAAAAGATTTGCTAAGTTTTGGCAGGAGTGAATTAACATGCTCACGCCATGATAATGATGAGTCTATTTATTGACCTAAGAATTTGGATGAAGTGACTTTATGACAATAGAAGACTTGAGTTAATCTGTCTTGAGTTTGTATGGTTTAAATTAAAATTAGTAAATTGTGTCTTTTCTGGATTTAAGCTTAGGACCATTTGCTTGGAACCACAGATTCATTTGAGAAAGATTGTCATCGAGGGCTTTCAGCAGCTCTTCCCTATATGGATTGGACGGCCACTATGTCATCAGCGTTCATTAAAATTTTGACATTTGAAGCTTTTTCTGGAAGATCATTGAATAGCTGAATTAAGAACAGCAAGGGACCCAATATAGGAGCTCTGTGGAACTCCAGAAATTACTTTCCTGAACCCACATCCCGCACTATTTTTTATGTATTTTTGTGTGTTTATGTTACTGTGTGAATGTATTTGTATATTGTAATGGAATGGAATTATGGAAATAAACTTTATTTATTTATAGCTACTTTCTGCCTTTGGTCAGTCAAGAAAGACCTGAGCTAACTGAGTACAGTACCTGAGATACCATGATTCCTCATTTTAGCCACCAGAATCTCAAGATTGACACAATCGAAGGCCTTGGACAGGTGGCAGAAGGCCTTAACAGCAAAGACGACCCATCCAATATTGACTATAACAAGATCTACTAGCTCGAATGTTGCATTGGTGTTGCATTCTTTTGCCTTGACAGAAGCCAAACTGAGAGAGGGAAAGAATGTTGTTTCACTCAAAATATTCATGAAGTCTTCTAAAAAATGTTCTCATACACTTTTGAGAATGTACACAGAAGGGAAATCTGTCTCAAATTATATGTAAAGTTATTATTACTATTTTTTGGCACTGGTTTTACAATAGCAAACTTAAATACCTTGTTTTAATGATAAGTTAATGAGATCCGTCAAAGGCTTAACAAACATGCTGGCTACAAAAATATGTTGGACTATTTTACTACTGAAAATTTAAACAGCAACATTGTAATGGGCAAAATGTTTTTGATAAAGACTATACCACGGCTTAAAACGGAAGCAGATGTATAAAAAGTAACGAGGAACCTGATTCCATAAAACTAAGTGATCCCATAAAACTATGTAAACTAAAGGCAAATATAAAATACACCTTACAACAGGATAACACATGTAACAATTTAGGAATATTTGAAAAAAACTGTAAGCAAAATAAATTCATGCTATTGAAGATTACAATCAACTTGTTGAGACTCAAATGTTCATCTTGCTGTTATTATGATATTGCTGATTCTGAAATCAGGTTGTAGAAAAAGTTGCACATTTGATTTTAATTATATTTTGGTTGAAACAACAATGTAAACCCTCACGCCGGTGTGTCTGCGGCTGTGCCGTGGTCTGTGTCTCATCCAGTGTGGGTCCTGGCAGCAGCGGCAACACATCGGCCAGGTTGCGCCAGCCGCCGGCGCGCGCCATGTGCTGTGCCAGCCGCGCCGACAGTGGTGCGTACACACTGTGCACATAGCTCATGTCGGTCGGAGCCACCTCGCTGCCATCCTCCACTGTGAGGCGAAGCAGTTTACGCACCACTGGATACACACGTTGTCTCTCCTGTGAAGACGAAACAATTTATGTTCACACATATAATGTCAATTAAATAATAAATCGATGTGTTTTTTACACAATTCTTCTTAAGAAAATTACAATGAAAACTGTACTCCATGTGTGTTGGGATTAGTATTTGTATTTTTGTGAGTTGGCGATATGAGTGAGACTATTGAAAAGGTTTTCACACTTTTAGAAAATCAAAGTCTCCCAAATTGTTGACTTGAGCTGAAAAAATCCCCTACACTAGGCGTAGTTGGTGCGACAGCTCACAGTTGCAAGCCTAGGAAAGCTCTGGTTAAAAAACAAGCAAACATAGCTACAAAATAAGATGTGAGTATTTAACTGATCAAATCTGGGTATTAAAAGAAGAAAACATAGGTTTAAGGCAGGAGATAAGCACTCAGATAATAATGAGAACAAAATTACAAACAAACTCGTTGATCAAAAGTCCAGGTTTTGTATGAATCTAATTTTTAGAAATTTAAAATTTACTCCAAAACACCGGCTACAAACATTTACTTTCCATTACAAAAATAATAGGACGCCCACTAATTTTCAGACATAAAATATCAGTGTTTTATATATTTTTTTATAGTGTTCAGAGGTTACGAATTTTAATTTAGTGATTATTTCCAAATATAATGACTTAGAGTGGAATCAATGTTTAGGTGATATTAAAACAATGTAAGACTACATAAACACATATGACCAATATAAATTTCAACGGGCCCTGTCAAATAATAATAGAAAAAAATAAATAATTTAATAAATTAACACTTTCTTGATATTTTTTCTCTCTTATACAATAAGTGACTCTATGGGAAAAGGAGACCCCCTACATAAATAAGAGAAATCTACATATTAAGGATCATAATAAGAGAAATCTATATTATTCCCAGTATCTCATTATGGAAAAAGTTAGTAAACACAAGTAACAAGGACAGTTAAATTATTGTTAAAAAGTAAACACATTTACCCATTTTACTTTAATAATGTATATTTATTGTTTCTATTATCCACATATTTTTATTTTACAACATCCACACATAAAGGAGGGTTCTCACAGGTAAAGGAGGGGGAGGGTTCTCTGTGAAGAACCCTTTGAAATTAAAGTCTAATAATATTAAACCAAACAACCTACAAACTTAAGTTATGGATTTGTGTTAAAATATGTTTTAGCATTCTTACAGAGGGATAAATGCAAAGGTAAATGTATGGCATTCAAGTAATTATTTTTTATTCTTATTAAGGATTGTCACCTGTAGCTTGAGCAAGCCAGCCTTTTCGAGGTTCGTAAGCGTGAGGATGTGGTGGAAGCCATAGGCCTGCACGATCTCCCGCTTATAGTGGTCCAATACCTTCTGCTTGAGTCCGCTGTTGGTAGCCGACTGCATGCAGATCAGTCTTAGCACCTGTGTGTGAACAGAGACATTCCGTAACATGTGGCAACACTGTAAAGGGAGGATGTGGTGGAAGCCGTAAGCCTGCATGATTTTTGGCTTGTAGTCCAATACCTTGAGCTTGAGTCCGCTGTTGATAGCCAACTGTATGCATATAAGTCTGAGCACTTTCTATACCTTTTGTTACAGAAATTGGTTGAGTTTTCCACACATAACGTAGCCAAATTAATGGCAGACAAAAATTAATAAATTAAGAATCTAACCATAACTCAATTTGTAATGGGAGCGGCAGCTCAGTGGTAGAGCTCTGGCCTCACAAGCCAGTGGTCCCCGGTTCGATCCCGGGCGAGACATTACACACACAAATATGAGCGGTCACCTCGAGCTAGCCTATGTGACTTAATGCCGTGACCGTACCTTGCTGTCTTTAGATCACCGCACAGGCCTATTGGCCCATGGTGATGGGCAGTGGAGGTTTTATTAAAAAAAAAGAAAAAAAAATTATAAAACTACACATCAGTGATACTTATCTACCTTTTCAAAAAGTGAGTGTAAAAGGTTAAGTGTTCTACCACTGCAGTCTGTTATTTTTCTATGAGTTCTTCCTTAAAAATGGTTTGAGGAAAACTTACTATTTTTAAATAGTTCTCCAGTAAGCCAATTTCGATTAATCCAAACCAGAAATCAAATATTTTTTGTTCATTAAAATTTAACCTAATGTTATGCTGAAACTTGGGACAGCACAATGAAAGAAAACTCAAATGTGAATCAAATTTACAAAACCTTTATTGGCAGAGTAAGACAGGCTGTTTTTTCCGCTTTTCCTCTTAAAAGTAAACCAGCAAAAAAGGCACAAAACGGTCTTAAATCCTGGATTACGAATGGTATTCGTATCTCCAGTAAGAGGAAGAGGGAGCTGCATGCAAAGAGTAAATGGTGTAAAGATCCTGTTTTTGTGTCTTTTGTTAAAATATACAAGGCAATTTTTAAACAGTGTGTTAAAGCAGCTAAGCAAAAATTTAACAATGACTATATCTTGAGATCCAAAAATAAGGTAAGAGTTGTATGGGAAGTTGTCGCTAGGGAAAGTGGTAATAGGGACAGGAAAGTTGAGGTGGAAAAGATTATTAATAATAATATTGTAATTTCAAACAAAAAAGACATAGCCATGACCCTGAACAAACATTTTTGTGAAATTACAAGTAAGTTAAATCTTCAGCCAAATGTAGCTAAAGCATTAGAATTAATGACAAATCATAACAGAGGTCCCAACTTGCTAGCATGTTTTAGGCTGACAACGGAGAGAGAGGTATCTCAGGTGATCAGATCTCTTGAACCCAAAAAATCTGCTGGCTGGGATGATATTTCACCTTTCTTGCTCAAAAGATGCTCCCACTTATTGGTTAAGCCACTTACTCATATTATCAATCGCTCCTTCCAACAGGGCGAATGCCCAGACTTACTTAAGTTCTCAGTGGTCAGAGCGATCCCGAAGAAGAGTAATTTGCACACTCTAGACAATCTGAGGCCTATCTCTTTGTTGTCCGTCTTTTCCAAGGTTATTGAAAAGATTGTTCATTCTAGACTCTGTGAATTTTTTGAAGATAAAAATGTATTATCATGTTTTCAGTTTGGGTTTCGTAGAGGCAAGAGCACTGAACATGCAATTTATGAGTTTGTCAGTGGGGTCGCTGCTGCTGTGGATGGGTCTCAGTTCACTGTCGGTGCCTTTTGTGACCTTTCTAAGGCTTTCGACACAGTGAGCATTGAGATACTTGTCGAAAAATTAAAATTTTATGGTGTGACTGGCACCTCTCTAAGATGGTTGAAGTCCTTCCTGGAAGGAAGGCTGCAGAGAGTAGAGTTGAATGCGGGTGCTCAGAGTGACTATCGCAGTGTAACTTCTGGAGTTCCCCAGGGCTCCATCTTGGGGCCTCTTCTGTTCCTTGTTTACTGCAATGACCTTCCTGATATTTCAACTGATTTTAAAATTTGATGTATGCTGATGACACTTCTCTTGTTGCTTCAAACAAAAATAAAATTAACCTTTCTCAATCACTTTCTGAGGTCCTGGACAATATCAATTCATGGTGCATAGCAAATGGTCTAAAACTTAATCCTTCAAAAACTGAGCTTATAAATTTTTACACCAACCATAGCAATTCATCTCATTCTGACTCGTCACACTTACCCCCTCAATTTAATTGTGTTCATTCAACAAAATTTTTAGGCCTGAATATCGACTCAACTTTGTCTTGGCGACAGCATGTGAACACACTTCTTCCTAGACTCAGTAAGGCATTTTATGCTTTGCTATCCTTGTCCCAATCTGTCAGTCAAAATGTTCTGAGGCAAGTGTATTTTGCGTATTTCCACTCACTAATCTCATATGGTCTCAATTTTTGGGGCAACTCCCCTGAATCAATCAGAGTCTTCAAAATGCAAAAAAGGGCCATTAGATTGTTGTCCGGTATTAGTCCAAGAGAATCCTGCAAAATACATTTCAAACGGCTTCAAATTCTTCCACTTCCTTCATTATTCATACTCCAGTGTCTTATCTTTGTTAAATCTAATCCAGAAAGTTTTTTTGAAAATAATCATCTTCATCAATACTCCACCAGAAATTCCAACATTTTGCAATACCCAATTCATAGAACGACTTTTCTAGAAAAATCACCTTCTTACTCTTGTTTAAAGATCTTCAACAGTTTCCCCCGAAGTATTAAACAGGAACCTTCAATTAAAAAATTCAAAAAGCTGGCTATAGATTATCTTTTCAGAACTGCTTCTATAGTCTCTCTGAGTACCTGACACACAGCACAGGCGGGGCTTGACAGGCTCATATGCTTCCAGATCATGTCATGAGAGTCTTTCCCAGTTGGTGGCATTTGTTTTCTTTTATTGTAAATAGTTTTTGTCTGTTTTAACCCTCACGAAACAAGATTTTTGTTATGTAGAATAAGCATTTAGGCTAAGACAATATTGTGACAAATCTACTGCCCAGGCAATCAATTGCATGTAAGGGCGTCACTAGATACTGTAAATAAATAAATAAATAAATAATAAATAAATAAATATGCAAATGAACAATATAGGCCTACATGTTTCTGAATATAAAATATGGCTTTAGTTGACTTTGGGTGTCATATTACCAAACATTCCGTATGGTATTTACTTCTAGCGTGTTCGTCTGTCTCATATTGAGGAAAATATATTAAAAATCCTGAAAACATTGATGATCTGCAGTAATTTATTCTAGTGAGAAGACTATCATAAGGGTTGCTCCTGTAGAACTGCTAGGTTCCAAACTGAAGGATGTACAAAAACAAATGATGGCTCATTGTATATCTAATTTTCACAAACTAAATAAAATATCAACCAAAGTTGTGTGACACTCCGTTCAAGAGATAGAAAAATATTATTCAAAAGTAAAACGAACAGCACAAGTTATTTTTGTAATATTTTCTTTCTTTTATCATTAGAATGACACATTTAAGAAAAGTTTAGATATAATTGTTATGTGCTTTGTTATATCGCTCTGTAAAAATATCATAATAACATTTCTCTTTAGAAACGTGTTCTGCTCGAACACTCGGTGATTCTCAGACTTGATCCCAATTAGTTCGGGTTATCAGGGTTCCAGTGTGTTATCAATCACTAACGTTAACCTCATACTCAACAATGACCTCCTGCCTTGTCAGACTTGTCATCACCTTGACTAGCGGTTCCTTGTGCGCAATGCAGTCCTCGATGTATGGTTGCACCTTGTCCGTGTCCACACACAACATCATCTCCTGCTGTGCGTGCAGGGTGTCCAAGAACTCGGTGGAGTCTGTCACTTCCTTGATCATCTCGGCGATGGTTGTGTCTGAAACATTTGTGGATTGTGGTCATGTCGCTGGTATCAAGCACAACCTAATAAGATGCAGTTGGTGTAATTTTTTAAAATTTTGTGGCTTTGGTGATAAAATTGTGTTAGTATACAAATTTATAAATACCATATCACAGGGTAGCGCTGCCATGATTGAAAATTTTGTAAGTTTGTAATGCATTGTAGAACCATCAAAAGGCTTTTAACTTACATAGGATCAAAGCGGGAACCTCCAAATTAAAAAAAAGAGCTCTGCAACTACTCAACTACCCTGCAGGGACATTTAAATGTAATAACTCGTTATTTTTGTTTAATTTTCACAATATGAATCCAATGAAAACCAAAGCTGTTAGACATTCCATGAAAAAAGTACGCTGAATAATACTTTTCAATTTATTAAAATTGCTTGGATCCAGGTTTTGCTTAGGGTTTAGGTTCAATCTTTAGAGATTTTTTCATACAAACGTACAGATGTGTTAATAAAAAATACACAATGAAAAATTCAACTTACGAATCGCAAGAGACTTTTTTGTTGCCAGCATGTGAGGTAGCCTTGCAACAAACTGTTTCATTTCTTGAATAGTTTTTTCGCCGTGCCGTTCTTCCAACTGAGAAGATATCAGCTTAGCTTTCTTGCTCAGGGCAGGTCCAACGGCATTGAAGTTTTTATCTCTGAAAAATTTATGAAACAAATTAAAAATAATAATAGTTTTCACAACTTTTTCACATGTATTAAGTTACTACTTACCTCAATACCTCAACATACTTTTATAAACGTAAGCTATTTCACTTCTTAACTTTTACTGATGTAGCAAAAATATTTTATGTTACTGTTGCTTAAGATATTTTGTAGACTTTCAGTTATAATGCCCAAACACCTTATTTCTGCAAACAGCTGGTCTCCTGAATTCAAAACTATTTTCTTCTTATTCTGAATCATGTCGCTGGGAGTCTCATCGTCCGACTGAGTGAACTTATGAGCAGGAAGGTGGACGGTGGCTGAAAAAAGGCATTGTGATTACATCAAGTGCCTACTAATAGTAAAAATATATTGAAAGAAATGTAAATAACATAAAAGACCATTCTATATCACTGTAAAATATTGTAGGAGTCAATTCAGTATATGCATAGGCTTTTTGTTTAGTAAGTCCAACCGGGCTTTGTCCCACTGGCTTTAAAATATCCATTGGTGTCCTTATGGGCACAGTATTTTTACAAGATGTTTTATACATCAAGTTTGATCAAGTTAACAGGATGAAGAAGAATTCAATTAAAACGGTTGTACAGTAACCTCTCGATAATCCGATACATATGGGACGAGAAGCCTCTCAGATTATAGAAGTTTTACGATTACTGGAGATTTCATTAAAAAATATAGTACACAAGAGATATTGCTGCTGTGTCTATAGTGATATAGTGCTGATGTGATTATAGAACCTGTAGAAACCAGCAATGTTAGATCATTTAAAGTCTAGTTTATATTACCAGTGATACTCAGACATACACAAAGGTAACGAGCTAAATCTAAAGGTGAGTAAGGGAAATAAATGAGCCAATTCTGAATTAGGCTACCATAATAATGCCATTAAATTTATAAATCTAATTCCACTTTCCGTGGCCAAAGACTGGTTAAGGTGGTAAATAAAACCAACACTTACTATTGTAGACACCAAAGATCTCATCTATGAGGCCCTCGTAGGTGAGCTGAGTAGTGAGCGGAGACAGCAGGTCGACCGCACGGTCCAGCAGCAACAGCTGATCAATGTGTGGATCTGCCGTCGTCTGCCGTCCCGGCCGCGGCTCCAGCGAAAGACGACACATCAGGTCCCAAACATGCTGTGCCGCCACACCCTATACAGACGATAATAGAACAGTACAATACAGCAGCAACAGCTGATCAATGTGCGGGGCTGCCGTCGTCTGCCGTCCCGGCCGCGGCTCCAGGGACAGACGACACATCAGGTCCCAAACATGCTGTGCCGCCACACCCTGTACAGACGATAATAGAACAGTACAGTACAGCAGCAACAGCTGATCAATGTGCGGGGCTGCCGTCGTCTGCCGTCCCGGCCGCGGCTCCAGAGACAGACAACACATCAGGTCCCAAACATGCTGTGCTGCCACACCCTGTACAGACGATAATAGAACAGTACAGTACAGCAGCAACAGCTGATCAATGTGCGGGGCTGCCGTCGTCTGCCGTCCCGGCCGCGGCTCCAGGGACAGACGACACATCAGGTCCCAAACATGCTGTGCTGCCACACCCTGTACAGACGATAATAGAACAGTACAGTACAGCAGCAACAGCTGATCAATGTGCGGGGCTGCCGTCGTCTGCCGTCCCGGCCGCGGCTCCAGGGACAGACGACACATCAGGTCTCACACATGCTGTGCCGCCACACCCTGTACAGACGATAATAGAACAGTACAGTACAGCAGCAACAGCTGATCGATGTGCAATGCTGCCGTCATCGCTGCAGCTAAAGCAACATACGATACATCAGGTCCCAAACATGCTGTGCCGCTACACCCTGCACTTAACAATAGAACAGTACAACCAGAAATCAATGTGCAGGGCTGCCAGAGGCTCCAGCGACAGATGACACCCACGTGCACGCTGTACACTGCTGTGCTACGCCCTGTACATGACAATAGAACAGTATAGTACGGTACAGCAGAAACAGTTGATCTATTTGTGGGGCCACTGTTGTCTGCCCACCCAGCCTTAAATGTCATAAAAATACTTACAACTATTTATCTTACCATTGTTGTTAATATACGCTGTTTTGCACTAAATTATAAGCATATATAAGCATATAAGCATAAACAAGTGACTAAAACTAATCTTCCATAAAATGTTTTTCTACATATTCAATCATGCGAGTGCTGTGTAAGTTCCTGTAATGTAAAAATCATATTGTAAACTTTTTCGAATAAATTCGAAAACTTTCGAATAAACTTTCGAGTAAACTTTCGAACGAGCCCATACTCCTTAATTTATGCTTTAACTGCAGGTACTGCTGTTGTTGTTATTATCAATTTTTATTGGATAATGTTTATGAAAGCCACCAATTACAATTTTGCACAAAAATAAACAAAACTAACAATAGAATATCCTCATTCCCTCAATCTCATCAAAGTGAGGAAACAAATCCTACGATTGCTATTAATTAAAAATTTAATCAAATCATTTACCTTGCCACAGACACGAGGGATCACCCCGTACATGTCTTGCAGTGTCATGATCGCTTGGGCGGCCTGGTAGAGGGCACTGGGGTCGTTCTCCAGGTAGTACTCCTGAAATTATAATAACTATAATAATGATAACTCCTGAAATTATATCAAATAATTACAGCACATCTATTTTTTAAGTTAAACTTCTTAAAGTCTATGGAAAATATGAGAAAATAATATGATTGAGGCGTCTAGAATCAAAACCCACCAAGTCCATTTTTTTTTTCAAAATTGAATAAAAGTGTTTGATGATTAGTGTTTCACTATCACACTTTTAAAATGGAGGATAATGTGGGAACTGATTTAGAAACCTGTCCTGGTAAATTAGCTAGGAAGAAAATCTCTGACAGTAAAGGATGGAAACTAAAAAATTAATTTTAAAAATTGTAAACAAAATTTAATTGTAATAATTGAAATTAAGATATTTTTTTTATAAGCTTTTATCAATAAACATTGTCATTAGTTAAGCTTTTAAAGCTAAAGCCCTTTGCAGCCGTAGCTTGATTTCATTTCAAATCCTGCAAAATCCCAATCTTAGTATCAAAATCCGCCAGATCCAAATATTTATTTTATATTTTTCTAACTGTGAAAATACCACTGCCACTATTAGAAAGGCTTAATTATGGATTTTTGTAAATAAAACCTATTTCTTATAATTGGGACAGTTTTTTCCAGTTTTCCAAAAATTTGACGAGAAGCACTTGGCGGGTTTAAATTCTAGGCGCCTCAATTAATTCTCCTGTCCCTCTCAAGCAATAAGCAACACTACAACAAATTCTTAAATATGTATTTGATTTTAATCTGAAATTTTATATTTGCAACTGGGAATCAACAGGCAAACATATCGATTTATGGTTCATAAATCTTGCAATAACGAGTATTTTTTATGGCTTGTTATTACATCACCACAATGATTTCACGGATGACCGTCCATGTGAAGTTTTTTGTATTTTTGTAATATGTGTCTTGTGTGTGTTTTTGTTTTTAAACTCTTTGACGACGTCCTTTTCGGACCGAAGAAATTACTTTCCCGATTGATATCTATGTTAACATGGTGCAATTAAGCACCGAAACCAGGTTATAGTCTTCAAACACAACTTAAAAACTGGAACGATCAAGGTAATTTAATACCATTGTTTAGCTACATTTTTACCATGTGGCTCTACAAATTTCACTAGAATGCAGCACCTAGGGTGTAGAAAAAATCAAAATAAGTATTGATATAAAATTGGGTCACCTCCTGCGGCCTGGCGAGTGTGCAAACGAGGCCTGTCTTGAAAAATAATCATGTGGAGCTTTTTTAACCCGCCATCTCACCTATGTCACTGCATAGAAATTATAGGGTCAATTTTTTGTAAAAATAATACAGTCTTATACTATTTTGACTACTCAATTTTAACTTTATTGTGTTAAAAAATGGCTTCATGTAAATAAGGACTTGCCTGATTAATTAATAGTATTTTATTTGAGGTTGGCTATACTGTACAACACAGTTTTAGTAACACCGTAATATAAGCCTGACAAAGCAGCTCGGACTGGTTGAGCAGTTCTTACAACAATGGCAACCTTCTTTTGTCCATAATCCCCAAACTAAAAAAGCCCACTATTGGACACACAGCCGGCCAATAGGCCACGTGAAGCCCGTAATTTATGAGGGGCAGTAAAGTCTTTTCAAAATTTTAAAACATCACTGTTGTTGCCTCATGCATCCGTCAAATCAGGACGAATTAAGAAACGTCACGGTTTGATGCCTGACATATATAAAAACGTCCTGATTTGTCACCCTCCTACTTTTTAGTCATCAGACTTTGACGGCTCGTGCCTTTTAAAAGTGTCAGGGTTTGTCTACGTCAGACTTTGACGACATCCCTAAACAACACTTAGCAAACAGCTGGCTTTTCAGTCATATGACAAAAATGAAATGTTTTGGGTACTATTGAGAGAACAAAAAACAGACAGGTTTCATGCAGTGATAAAAACTTTTTTTAAGTTTAATATTTAAGTTTTAAGTTTATGGTTTTTTAAGAAACCAAAATTACCTTGAATGCATATGGCAACTCCATAGATAACAGATCGCTATCAAACGGAAATATATCACAAGGGAGTTCTTCGATGAAGGTCAGATTTCCAAATACTCCTTTGCTCTAAAAAAGGGAAAAAGGTTGCACATACAGTAGTAGAAATCAAGAATCAAGAGCTCTATTATCATTGGTCTCAATTACAAGGATTAGACAGAGTCAATATGATTAACCTACGGTGCTTATATATTACTTAATTATACATTTACAAGAATAGACAAAGGATCTTTTACAGGGTGTCTACTGAAATCCGATTTTGGAATTCCAGTATATTTCCAGTATATTTTTTCAAAAATTCCAGTATCTCTCGCGAACTATTAATTCAAACATGGAGTAACAATAATGACAATTTATTCATATAGTCAATATTGAAATAGATTTCTGTATAAAGATAAAACACTTATGATTAATATGTACTTTAAAACAATAACATTTGTTTTATATTTTTTGACTATTTTTTTGTAAAGGCCCCCTAACTCACTCTATAGCCCTCTGTTCCTCCCACTTATGCGTTTATTTAATATGAAAAATAATCATAAAGCACATTTAACTACAAAAAAAAAAATGAAATAGTTTAATACTTAAAAGTAGAAAAATATGATTACAATTTAAGAAAAAATAAATAAATTTTGAGTATAAAGTCAAACATTTTCTAGGCTCCATCTTTACACAAATGTTTACATTTCTTGATTAACTACCCTTGATTTGAAAAGAACTACAAGTTTTATGATTTTGGTTTGAAAACATATTTAAACAGCAAAAAGACTTGTAAAATATCTTTTACATTACTAGTGTACGTCTTGCTCGAAATCGAGCAATTTATTTCGATACAACATAAATGTTACTTTTGTATGTTATTTCTAAATCAATGATATTCGAACAATCCAGTATTGTGAATATCTTTAATCACCAAAAACTATACGTATTTACAGCTGAAAATTAACAGATCCCGGTGTTATTTTAATGGGAAATCTTGAGATTTCAATGGTGGATAGCGCCTTTATTTTCAGTCCGATTCTCATCAGTTTTTGGCGGAAAAAACCACAGACCAAGCCCTATCCAATGACATAAAATACTTGAAAATCGGTTGAAAATTGTAGGAGGAGTTCTCTACAAAAAAAAAAAAAACAAACAAAAAAACAAACAAAAAACAAAAAAAAACCCCTTAGCGTAGAATAGATTATGTACAGATCAAATGACAAACTTGATGTATTATACATTAAAAAATACGCATTTTAATAAAATTACAAAATTCCAGTATCTATTTTGAAATTCCAGTATAATTCCAGTATTTCCAGTATGGAAATAAAATTCCAGTATAATTCCAGTATTTCAAGTATTTCCAGTATCAGTAGACACCCTGTAAACACAACTAAAAAGTCTGTGGTGCACTAAAATTCTATGCTTTTTTTCAGTTCCTTAAAAGTCATTTATATCATAGAATGGATTTCTGATCAAACAATCCTGTAGTTTTGTTTCAGATATATTAAAAGAAACACTCTTAGATGATAAAGGTAATTTGTTAAACAATTTAATACTGTTTAATTTATAACCGTTTCCACTCTTGCTCAGTCTATGAGCATGGATTTCAACTTTAAACTTTTTCTTTTTAACTTTTTTTCTGTTCTCGTAAGAATGTACTACATGTCTAATACCGGTACTAAAGTTTGGGAGATTTGATTTGGGGTGTAAAAATGTATGAAAAATATACAAATTTACAGCAGTCATAATAATTTGTAATCTAAAAAAGAGGGGTCGACAGTGCTCCACAGGGCCCACTCCGTACATAGTGTGAATTACCTTTTTATGCAGTATTCGAATTTTTTACATGAAAAGAATATCCCCACAGTATATTGCCATAGGATGTTATTATGTGATTATAAAAATGTAAAATATGTCATTCTTAAATATTTGTAGTTACAAAGTTTTTTAATTTCCCAAGTAGATAGTTCACCCAAAAAATTTGTTTACAAGTATTTTCAATTCGTTCCTGCCAATTAATTTTTGAATCAATATGAAAGCTAAAGTATTGAACAGATTTTTTTGCAATATCATTGGAAAGGCAAATAAGAATATACCATTTGAGTTTTACCTTCATTAAATTTTAGCTCATCAGCTGAACACCAAATTAATGTTAAATCAGAGACTTCAATTGTAAGTGCATTAAGTGTAAGAATATCTTTATGAGATATAAGTAAGGTGGTTTCATCTTCACATACATAATCAACTCCAAAATTGCTTAGTAGATTGTTAATTGAAATTAAAAAGAGAAACGATCCAAGGATTGTGCCCTGCCGATCTGATTCTGATTCTGTTTCAACCAATCTTAAACCAGACATTTTCCCACCAATAGAAACATACTGCTTTTTATTTGTCAAATACGATTTGAAGATTTTTATTGTGAATTTTTTATTCCATAAAGCTCAAGATTCTCAAGTAGTATATGAAAGGGGACAGAATCATAGCCAGCGACCAAGGAATACTATAGACTGGCAATCCCTATCCTTTAACATTGATAGGTGTTGAAGCCACTTTCTATAGTTCCACATAGGTGCAACTAGCTGGTCCACTGCTCGGGACGGGCGCAAATTTTAATTCGCCGCGTTTCATTAACAATGTAAAATATTATAGTTATAGTCAAGATAAAATTTTGATATTTTAGTATGATGAACACTACTATATAACGGTGCCTATGGTAATGTTTTTATCTCTAAATTAAAATAATAACATGAAGAAAAATATACAAAATTATAACAAAGCATTTTTGTTGGAAATTCATGACATCAAAAAGTTAGTATGCGAGGAAGTTTTTTTATTTATTGGTCAGGTAAATTTTGTCAGTGAGAAAGTTGTTGGAAAAGACTTAAATCGCAACTTTGTAATTTACAATTTTGTTGTAGAACGCTTAGTTTTGGTTTTATTCTAATTCAAAGTCAATAGTTAAATCGTCGACGGGCTGGCTGCCGCGGCCCGTATTGACGACGCTCGGAGCGCTTGTCGCACGAATAAGAATAAGAATAAGAATAAGAATAAGAATAAGAATAAGAATCTTTATTTCTCCATCAAGATACAATCATGCATATAGAGAATTGTCACAGACATGTCTAATAACTAGAGTAGATACAAATACAAAAACAAACAGAATAATAGGCCTATGGTCACAAAAATTAAAATAATGGTTCTTAGCACATCAAATCATATTTTTATTTTTGTTTCAAAAAATTCATCAAGGCTGTAGAAAGCTTGTAAGATAAGGTAGTCTTTTAATTTTTTTAAGAAAAGCCTATTAAAAATAGTGTTTTTATCTAACATGAGGAATTTATTGACAACCTTACACACCATATAATTAGTGGACTTTTCAAATTTAGTAGTTGAATGTGAGGGATATGTAATAAAGTTATGTCTGGTGTCGTACGAGTGTGGAACATTAATCATATTTCTAAAAATTTCTTTATTCTTAATGTAAAATTTGCAAAGTTCATATATGTAAAGACAAGGCAATGTCATTACCCTTAAGTCTTTGAAAATTTGCTGGCAGGGTTCATCAAAAGCCGCATTATTGATTATTCTTATAGCCCTTTTCTGGGCACGAAATATTCTATTAAAATTTACTAATTTAGTGCTTCCCCAAATTGTTAAGCCATATGTTAATCTGCATTCAATAGTGGCAAAATAAACCATTCTTAAGACGCAAGTATTAATGGTTTTTGATAAAATCTTTAAAGCAAAACAAGAAGAGTTCAATTTTTTACTTAATTCATCTGTGTGTGCAGAAAAATCCAATCTATTGTCTATATTAATACCTAAGAATTTGCAAAAGGTTTTTTCATTTGGATTTAAATTTAGATTTAAGGAATTACGATTTTTAAATTTAATTATTTTTGTCTTATTTTCATTTAATTTTAAACCATTTTTCCTAAACCATTCACCTAATTTGTGAATACATTCATTTATGCTTATATCTAAATCTGTAAAACCTTGCCCTCTCACAATCATGGATGTGTCATCAGCATACTGAATTACATTTGATAAATTTGAGTTTACATTTTTAGGTAAGTCTGCCACATATATTAAAAAAATTACAGGTCCTAAAATAGATCCTTGGGGACATCCGGTATGATTTAATTCCCATTCGGATTCATACATTATGTGATGATCATTAATCTGAACTTTTTGGTATCGATTTTCAAAGTAAGATTTAAAAATGTTATTGGCTATACCTCTAATTCCATAGTTTTCCAACTTCTTTAATAATATACTTCTATCAATCGTGTCAAAGGCTTTTGAGAGATCACAAAATACAGCAGCGGATGGGGATTGTTTATCAATATTTTCAAAGATATAATCAGTAAACTTTGCAATCGCGTCTATTGTTGAAAAATTTTCTCTAAAACCAAATTGTTCCTTGTTTATTATTTTGCATTTTTCTAAAAAGGGTAGAAGTCTATTTAAAATTATTCTTTCTAATAACTGTGAAAAAACAGAGAGTAATGATATTGGTCGAAAGTCTTCCAAATTTTTGTTATTTTTCTTTTGGATAGGTTTGATGACAGAAAATTTCAAAAGGTCTGGAAAAATTCCCAGGGCTAAACATTGATTGAATATATTGGCCAAATGAGGAGCTAGAATTGCACCTACATGTTTAATTAAAAACATAGGAACCTCGTCCCAACCAGAGGATCTTTTATTTTTAAGTCTTTTTATTGAAGATAAAATTTCTCGAGAGTCTGTTGGATAAAGAAAAAGTGATTCCCTAATGCCACTGCAGTAGCTTTGGGATAATTCCAAGGCGTCATTAATATTTGCCCTAAGGTCCAATCTTTGGGAGACTGTGACAAAATGCTTGTTTAATACTCTTGCTGCTTCCTTCCCATAAGAGATTTTTTTGCCCGTGTCTACTTTAATATTGATTTTAGGTTTACAAGTTTTCCCTAACTCTTGGTTCACAATTTTCCAAGAAGCTTTAGTTATGTTGTCCGAGTTTTTTATTAATTTGTTGTAATAATGAAATTTTGCTTCTCGTATTTTCTTTTCCAAAAGTTGCTTACACGCCCTATAGTGGTATTCTAATTGTTTGTCAAAAGGATTGCCCCTCATCAAAATGAATAGGTTGCGTTTTTTTGTACTAAGATTTATTATGTCATCATTGAGCCATTTTTTCTTGAAGTTTTTATAATTAGTTGCTGTTTCCTTTTTTGAAAAGATTGAATTGAAATGGAGTAAAAAAATGTTTAAGAATTGTTTGTAAATGGCATTTACAAAGACAGAATCATTATTGTTGTAACTAATGTCATAGAGTGTACTCCAATCTTCTACCTCTAGACATTTGGAAAACTCTTTGATATTATTCTCCGAAAACTTTCGAACTAGGGATTTATGGCATGTAAAGTCCTCAATACTAGCTATTTCAATAAGCTGGGCAGTGTGGTCAGAGAGCCCAGGCTGTAAAATCTCTACATGTTTAACCTCACAATTAGTTATCATGTGATCAATACAGGTTTTTGAAGTTTTGGTAATCCTAGTTGGTACATTATAACTAGGTGTTAGGTCATGAGCACTTAAAATATCGATTAATGACCTTGAATATTTATCATTAATCAGTGTATCGACATTTATGTCTCCACCCAAAATAATTCTAAGTTTTAGATACTTTTTCCCTTGTCTTATTTTGTTAAGAAGTAATTCTAACTGATTACAAAATTGGTCAAAATTGTTTTTGTCTGGAATTCTATATATACAAATAATAAGAAACGTTAAATTATACATTTTAAGTTCAATTGCACAAAGTTCAAAAATAGATTTTAAAGAAAATTCATCATATTTATTTACAATAGTAACCCTGTTAGTTAAGTTTTTGCTCACTAAAATGCATGAACCACCTTTTTTACCCTGAGCCCTAAAATATCCAGTTACAAAAGATAAACCACAGTTATTTAAATAGCCTTTATTTTCATTGTCAAGCCAATGTTCTGTTAAAAGTAAAATTTTATTTCTATTTTGATACTTTGATAAAAAAATATCTAATTCTTCTAATTTATTTAAAGACCCTTGTATATTATAGTGAAAGATTAAGATGTTCAGATTTCTAAAAAAAGTGGTTCATTTACAATAACATCCTTCTCTTTAACATTCATAGATGCAACATTACTAATTAAAGATTCATTTAAAAAGTGGACAGTGTTATCCGTATCTAGAATGCTCTCATCATGAACACTTATTTCACTTTCTGAAACAGAAATTGCACTAGACTGACTATTTACACTGCACATGACACTCAACTTTGACTGCGGGCTCAGCTCTGATGATATGCTGGGTGTCTGGTCGGTAGGCTCTTCATCACAAATTATTAGGCCTGGGCTGGAGTTACAGGTGTCGGATACTCTAAACTCTTGGTGCATTTGTTCAAAGGAGTTGCTTTTTTGTCCAGTTGGGCGGCCATCATTGGAATCGGATGTTGGAGTGTTGTAGGATTTTAGCTGTAGAATAAGTTTTTCGAGTTTGTTTTGAAAATCTTTATGGGAATAGCCATTTCTTAACTGCCTGTACGATTCTTGGTAATAAGACACAATAGTGATAGATGCACCGGTTTCATGCTGAAATCTTCTCAAGTTGGTAATAAAGTGATTCAGCGCTATCTTGTCCCTTACACACCCAATTGGCGAACAAATCAGATGACTAAGTCTTCTTTGTTTAAAATCCTCCGTCAAGTTTTGAAAAGCCAAGTCATAGTCAGCATTTACAGGTTTTCCGTAGTACTGGCCTTTTGTGATTAGACTGTAGATTTTTGCACCATTTTGATTCTCCTGTAGGGCTAAGTGTCTTGTTAGGCATTGGGCTGGTTCAGGTTTGCCAAAATGTTTTTTGAAAACCACAGCAACACCAGCGGACATGTGGCGCGGGTCTTCGAAATCAGCTGAGATGCTGTGGGCAAAACCCACATTTTTATCTCCTTTGTATTTCTTTATTAGTTTGGACATATGCAGCTCTGTAACAGTTATGTTTGTATTATTATCACCAACAGGGTGGGAATTCAACCGTTTCATAACCGAATCAATAATAATGCGTGCCACCTTTGTTTTCCCTCGATTATTTAAGTGGAGGCCATGTTGTGTGAAGTGCAGTCGCTTAAGCTTGTTTAGGTCTATCACTTGTACATTATTTATCCTTGATGCTATTTCTATTATGTAATGATTTACTAAAATTAGGTCAGAATTCACAATATGGTCCAGTGGTTTGTCAAACCTAGTTGGGATTGTGGAAATGAACACTTGTCTCTTCTCGCTGAGTAGTTTGAGTTTACCTTCCATCTTGGCATATATGTCACTAAAGTTAACGTTGAGGGAGTCGTTGGAACCACCAATTATTACCAATGGAGTTGTTTCTTCAATGTAGGAGGAATCAATTACTTGGTTTAAAGTAGTATTTGCTCTTATATAACCAAAAGCCTTAATTTTCCCTGCACTTATTGTTTCAATTTTACTTGATATATCTCTGCCCTGACTATCTGAGCAAAAAGTAATTTTTATTTGTGGACCCATCAGCAATGTTGGTTCTTTATTAGGTTTTGGGTTGTTTTTCTGGTGTTTTAGTGTCTGGCCCACAGTTTCATTATCATTGTTTTCTACCAGTAAAGTTGGGTTGGGATCACTTTCAACTTCTTTTAGCGCAAGGAATCTGTTCTGGATCGTAAGTGTGGGTTGCAAATTTGATTGTTCTTGTCTCATTTTCGAGCTAGTTTTAACAGTTTTCCATGTGTCAAAATCCATGTTCAACTGTGTGGTAACCTGATGAGTTTCATCATTTCTTGGGGAATAGGTGACCAATTTCCCAGGTTTTTCAATCATAGCAGAATAAAATATATCATCGGTAAAACTGGGATTATTCAGTAAAAAGTACGTCATTAGACATCTTATTTTTGTAAGGTCGGAGTTTGTTAGGGTTACCCTTTGGAAAAAATCAAGATTTATTCCATTATTGGATATTATGTCCTCAATAAGAGATTCAATAAACCAGCATATGAAGATTCCACAGTCGTAGGAGTTAGGCTGTTGAGGGCAAGATACAGGAGTGAGGGTCGCTTTTAATGATTCTCCATTTAAATAACCTGTAAGTTTTTTCACAACCTTTATGGCTGACTGAAGATTGTAATTATTAAAAGAATCAAAGTAGTAAAAAACATTTGCTGTTTTGTCATACAATAAACAGCTCCAGTGAGTTCCACTCTCCTCCTCTAGACTCTCAGAATCATTTACAGGCAGTATTAAATAATTACTATTCTGTAGATCAAAAGGTTCCAGTAGATAGCTGAAGTCCTCAATGTTTTTTATTGCATGGACGATCAATGGATTCAGAATAATACATGATTTATTTAGTAGAAATCTATTACTAATCATTTGGAGGTATTCATTAATTGTGTCATCAGATAGCCATTGTTTACTTAATAGTTCATTACTTAGTTTATTTTTCTTATTTATGATAGTGTTGGTTAAGTTAACATCAGATGAAATTTCTGTTTTTGAGGAGGGTCTGACTGCTGTTGTATTATTGTTTGTTTGTGTACTTAAGGATTCATTTGTCTTGATTGAGGAAGAGGAGTTGATTGACTCCTGACTTAAAGATTCATTGCTACATAAAGAGGAGGAATTATCACTATTCTTCTTTTTTTGTGTAAAGCTAAAATCTTCAATATTCAGTGGAAGATTTTTTTCTTTAATATAAGTCTGAAGTTCTTTTTTAGAACGAAATAATTTACCCCTTGGCGATTTAATATAGATATCAACCTTCCCCTTACTTAGACCACTTTTCCTCAGTCTTTCTTCTCTGACCCAACCTTTAGGTAAGTTGGAATTAATTTCTTCAGAATCATTATGGGAAACATCCATCTTAATTAATGTGCAAATAAATAATCAACAAAAATAATTTTAACCATATAAATTTAGTACGGTAAGCAGATCTAGTATTGTAGCCAGTTATTGGGTGAGTTAATCCTTAAATGTAAACATAGATGATTGACAAGTGGCAGGCTTGTTTTACCTATATATAGTAATACAGTAGTATTGAATATGAATAGTAATGTAATTGATATGAATAAAACAGACACCTATAAGGTGTTATCTGAGAGGTAAAATATGCAATTCCAGGAGGAAGGTGATCAATAGCCTCAAAGTGATAAAGCCTTATCAGTTATAGTTCAAACTCCAGTTGTTTACAAACAAACTGTCTTGTGATGGAAGTTCAGCGGCATGCCATTGCCTTCCCAGTCAAAGGTCAACTCACTCACTTTCCTTGTACAGCCTTATCACTGGTCCCATCTTATCTCTTATCTGCACGATCCTGAGTTTTCATAAAATATTATTTGGAAAAAGCTTGATATTTAATAAACGGTTATGTAAATGGAAAAACCGGAACTGCACTTTAACACAGAGTAAAAAACTGAATATTTATATATGAAAAACTGAATAGAAAAAGTAGGATTTACTGTAGAAATTTCAGAAAAATGAGGAGCACAAGTTTAACAGGTCTCACTACATCAGGGGCTTCCCCCACCCTCCTGTAGTGAATGATACTACATGTAGAATGTAGTGATGTATATGCACGTATAAAACTTTGACAGTTTATAATTTTCTATCCAAATTATTATTTTGTGAATTATTATTTTTTTTAAAGGTGATTGTATCCAAAATAATTACTGTATAATTACTGCAAAACCTGATTATTGAACAATGGCAAAGGAAAGACATTAATCAACAAGAAAAACATTAGATTCCTTGAAAACAACAAAATTTATTACTGTAACACAATTTAAATATGTATGATTTATAAAAATACGTATTTATTTAAAACGAAAATTAGCTTATACAAACTTAATAAGACACTACCTATTACAAAAAATTACATTCAAATATACGGCGTATTTTTTATTAAAGTTTTTAATTGAGTTTTTATATAGCAAATTTTACTAAGATAGCCTATTTATTAGAAATAAAAACGTGTTCTTTTTAAAACACAGAAAAAGTAGCCTCCCTTATTCACTGTATAACATGGCTGTTAAAACCAGCCTATCAATATTTTTACATAAAATTTATTTTTACAAAAAATAGTTAGGCCTAATATTCAGCAACTTTATGATATGATAAAGTTCTGAACTAAAAATAAAAAATAAACTGATAATTTTGTCCCTTTCTCTTAAAAAGTAATCACACTAATCATAACAACAAATGATCTGGTAAATATCAAATGACGTTGCCATGCACCATCAAGTGGACAATTCTGACACTGTCTTATAGATAAACGTCGTGTAGGCCTATTGTTGTTTGTATACGTACTGGTTGTGTCAACAGTTGTCCAGATGCTGTATGTCTAAATTGTGTCTGCAGTTAGTCTTTAGTAATTTAGTGACAGTCTATAGTTTTATGGTTTATCATGGAAGGAAATCGTAATAAACGGGGTCGTCCACGTACACGCCTAATAAAAGAGGCAAAATCTTATCATTCAGTTAATTGGAACGGGCGTATCACTTCGCAGCTAAGCTCATGGCTTTCCATCATAACAAATGTAATAAATAGGTTAGGGATTTCTTAATTCCTAATTATTTGACGAAACCCTTAGTCATAGTTATGGGTAACGCTTCTTGTCACAGTATAAAATCCTCGAAAAGCGCAAACAGTGTCTTTTACTAAACAAGTTAAAGCAATACCGTATTTCGTATTTTGTAATGGTATATTGTTAACATAAATAGAGTGTGTAGTAAACATTAAGTAGACAGTGATAAAATTTTAAAGTATTATGCAGTTCAACAGTGGGTGTAAGCTATGGACTGAGCAAACTAAAAAACAAATTTACCGTAGTCCTAAAATAAGTTGATTAGTTGGTAGCTATTTAACGCATTTGCAGCTAATCAACTGCGTACGTGTGAAAAGTTACACCAACCGGTTTCTTTCTTGAATTATAATTGCGCCCGTATGCGACACAATGGCATCGTAAACCAAAATTACTCAAAGCGGAAGGGTAGTCGCTGCACTGACAGTGACAGTTCATAGCCGCTCGACGCGCGGTATTGTGCGACGCACGCGCACTCACGTGCCTCTCTCCCCTCCACCATAGGCGCAGCCCGGCTTCAATCCGCGAGCCACATTGCCAGTCTATAGTATTCCTTGGTCGCTGATCATAGCTGCCTTTGGTCATTGGGTTATTAACTAATGATTCTGACAAATGAAACTACTGATATTTGTCAGTAACAAAGCTACACCTCATATGATTCATCACAATCATCACACTCATCTCTTCAGTCATATTCACCTTATAATACGCACCAAGAAGGAGTGCGTCGGTGCTTCTAATAAAGTCTCTCTTAACACCGTTGACTTCCCTTCATGGAATTCAAATTAAGAATTTGTTAATAAGCTATTATTTTTATAAAGTATTGAATCAACTGTTTAAAAATTAAAGATTCAAAAGTTTTGGAAAAAATTTGTACAACCGAGAATGGTTTTGAGGGAGGAGTTAACCACCGTACCTTTTTTAAACACAGGTATTACCTTAGTGATTTTTAAAAGGTCTGAAAAATCACCTAATTCAAAAGATTTATTGATGCAGAATGACAAAGGCTTGCAAATTAAATGTATTGTCAGTTTGAGAGTATAATTTTAGATTGAGTAAAAGTCCATTGTTTTAGAGTTTAAGAATTGGAATACTAGGCCTATTTTTTCAATATCTTAAGATGTTATCTCCTTCTGATAAAAGTTTAAATTATGAACTAAATATCATGTCCTCGGTTTGTTTTTTTTTATTTAGAACTCTTTGTACTGAGGCTAGCAAGATGAAGGTCATTGAAGAAATGGAGGCAGAATTATCAAGGGTGTCAGGTTCATTTTGCTTTTTAGGGATAATTATTTTAATATTCTGAAAGAAGTAATCAATAGTGTGCTTACACTGCTGGATTTGGATTTGAACGTTTTCTAATGAAGAAACAAATACTGTAACTATTATTTTGCACACAGTATTTTAAGAAATGTTAAGAAATTTTTTTTGATCATATGAAATAGCAAATTAATATAGCCTAACAATTTTTCTGTTAAGATATAATATCTTACCTTTAAACGCTTTTCACAAAGCAAACTTTTCCTTGGAGCGAATATAATATGAAATTCTCTTCTAATTTTACTTCGTTCTTCACTGAAAAAAATTCAAAATAAAATGAATAACTTAAGGAAATTTTTTTTTAAATAGAAAAAAGATTATGCCAAAAAATTACATTTATTTTTTATATCCAAATTATATTTGGTTGGATTTGCAAATGAGTCAATAAAAAGATTAATTGCTCACCCATGAATATTTTCTGATACTAAGTCCATTAACTTCAATAATGGTCTTGTGATGAAGATGACATTTCGTGCATCACATGAAGGCAATCGACCGGATCGTAGAATAAATGCTTTGGTTATACCATGAGCTTGGAGATCCGTTGATTTGGCAACCAATCCGATTGGTCCATTCAGGTCTTCATCCAACACAATCACCTGCGAAAAAATATAAGTTTATTACGTAGTTGACTATGATTTTTCATTTGCTCCTAGTTTTACAAAATCAAACAAGCTTTGTAGCAGCGTATGAATTCAATGTATTGTGAACAACATTATGTAGGCCTTCTAATTGGTTGATTAACAGAAACCGCAGATACTTTTTAGGTGTAGGCCACCTTAATTTAAGCCAAATCAATGAATGATTAATGTAGAATGGGTGTGATGTATCGTGTAGGTACCTATTGTGTTAGAGCAATAAATACTCTATAGGTGTCTGACTAAGACCTGCTGATCATTTGTCAGGGTCATTAATTAATAGCCAATGGAAACATATTCCCGATCAAATTGAACACCTTTGTAATGTTATTAGGCAAGCTCTACAACCACTCAGCTATCCACCCATCTGTGCTACGGATGGCCCATTCCCGTTTGTTTTGTATAAGTTATATACTTACTTACTTATCCCTCGTCGTCCCGTAGACATATACATATATAAACACATAGGTACTGTAAATGTTCAGTGACTAACTTAAGTTAGTGTAAATTAGGTCCAAAATTGATTTGTCGATGATCAAACTGCTAAATTTCAAATTGCAAAAACTAAGTTTTACTAAGACATTGTTTTCTGAATAGCTCCTACTAAATCTATTGTGTGCACCGAGTTGCTTCCAAACGGTATTTCAAAGAATATGCCACAGTGATCATTGAACCGTTAATGTTTGAAATAAAATTATCTAAACGGCTCTCTGAGCGTTCAGTAATCCTAGTGGGCTGGAAAATTTTCTCTTGCAAACTGAAACTACTGGAAATGCGAATGAGAGAGTTGTATTAATTTGGATGAGAGTGGGGGTCAATGTTGAAATCGCCGCCAATTATAATTGACCTGGAAAATACATGAATGTGTCTCAGATAAGATTCAAAACTTGAGAAAAAAAGGGGAAATTTTCATTATATGGTGGTCTGTAAACTGATGAGCAAATAGAAAACAGCCATTCTAACAATTTTGAAACCAAAATGTTAAAATTAAAAATTATGAAAACACTATTTTAAAGTGTTGAGGTATGTACCTATTAGTTCAAACCTAACTAATTCACATATTTTTATTTTTTAATTTGTTTTTTTACCTTGATTACGGACTGTTACATGCATGCCTTTCGGGATGAAAGCAAACATTGGCAAAGAACAGTTTGTTTGCCATTTTATATTGTTGGTTTGGATTAGCTGTTCAGAGTTGTTTGTTTACATCTAATTGAAGCAACTCCTCTTCTGTTGAATGATGTCGTCTGAACATTTTAGGTGAGTTGTTTTGATTATTTATTGAGAAGTTTCCTTTGACACGTTTGGTTGTAACCTCCGTTACTAAAAAGATGAAAACGTTTCTGTAACTACTTTATTTTACATTTTTTAAATAAAATAATTTGTTTCTTAAGTCAAAGTGACTTAGGGGTCATGTCTAAATTTTTTGAGGTTTTTACACCTAATAGAACATAGGTTTTCGTTGGTAACAGAGGTTACACAAAATATAAGTAACGGAGGTTACATATGTTATTACCATGATATTTTAAAGATATAATCTTATCTTCTTATCTCCGAGTCATCACCGAATAACTTGGCCATCAACTCTTACATTGCATTGAATAAGGCGTATCAATATTGCCATGAAAACGACCTTGTAGTAAACACTGAAAAAACTAAACAACTAGCTTTTGGAAGAAGACAGGATGAAGTCCCAGAGCTACCAGATGTGTCAATGGAAATCCACACCAAATTTCTAGGAATGAGTATCAACAACAACCTATCCTGGAACAATCATGTTGACACACTCTCCAATAAGCTAAGCTCATGCTTGTACGTTCTGAAAAGAGTAAAGCATATAAGTGACAATACTACAACCAAAATCGCCTACCATGCACTGTTTGAATCTCACTTACGATACGGCCTAGCAGTTTGGGGAGGCACAACAGCGGGAAACCTCAACCGTATTCTTCTTCTGCAGAAGAGAGCAGTGAGGATTATAGTCGGTCTTGGCCCAAGAGAGAGCTGCAGAAATGCCTTTACTCTTATAAATGTGTTAACAGTCATCGGCCTATACATTCGAGATGTCATATTGTTTGTAGTGAATGAACAGCTGCAACGAGGCCATGATTTACACACATATAACACCCGCCATGCATCAGATTTCCACCTCCCACTTCACCACACTGCATCATATGAGAAGAAACCATCATATATGGGCAAAAAACTCTATACATCTTACCAGAAGATCTAAAAGCACTGAACGGAAAGAAACTGAAGAAACCCCTGACCACCTGGCTCACCAACCGGCCATTTTACTCCATAGATGAATTTCTGGACTGGAGGAAGAGTGAAGTAAACAACCACTGAAGATAAAAAATTAAAAATATATGTAAAAATCTTGACGCCTTTGCATTTCTCAATTGATTTGTAAATAAAGAATTTTGTCTATTGTCTATTGTCTAATCAGTTTTTTAACACCATTTGACTTGTACTGACCTATATTATGAATGTTCTAGTAACATTCACCTCTTTTACTGTCTTTACCGTAGTTTTTTTTTTTACTTTTAATAGGTTTTTTACTATCTTCTGACTCCCGTAAATATTACAAAACTGGCGATCCTTAAAAACAGGTCTAGGCTTAGTTTTTAATTGGAATTAAGTAGATTACCTATTAAATAATATTATAGAGTCTATTTCAATGTGAAATAGTTTAAATTTTAGGCATATATTTATTTTTGATAGTTTAACAAAATTGCCAAAGGATTGAAGTTAATATTTTCATTTTTTTATAGTTGCCTAATCGTAGCTTTCATAAATCTTAGGCCTAAGGCTAATAATTCGCTTTATTTTCCAGGTCATTAGTAAAGACTACAGTGAAAATTGAAAAAAGCGTTGATAGCAAGATCGAAAGAAGAAAGGAAAAATGAAACCGAGTGGAAAGAGAGTCAACAAAGAGGGAAGGAAGAAATTCATGTTTAGAACAAAATTCTGTTGCATAGAGAATTGTAAAAAACTAGGAATAATACTTGTTTTTATTGAGTCCATAAAAATTGTGTGGGACGCTTAATAACTCCTGGGAATGAAATTCCATCTTGCAATTTTTTAGTGATAAAACTTGTGTACTTAAACAACATTTTATTTTTTAAAACTAATTTAAATTTTACCTTATTTTGCTTAGTAATAGTTTTCTCTCAAATTACTGTAATTTTCAGTTTAATTTTCAACCAAAAAGTCAAAGTACTGTAATGTAGTGTTAGCAATTTAGACTAATTGTTTTTGCCAATAAAACAATGTTTTTTCCAATCATAACTATATTACATTTTTATACAATCCCTACAGTTTCATTTCCTGGTACACTTTATTTCATAATTAGTTTATTATGAGCCATAAACACCCAAAATCACATCTTGAAATGCACAGGTAACCTCCGTTACTCGGGCGGTAACCTCCGTTACTTTTTGTCGTATTATTTATAACTAAATTCCATTAAATATTTTTAACAAGAGTACTGCAAATAAATAGCATAACTCTTGAAGAATTTGACTATCATGAAATAAAATTTCTTTGTCATAATAATTCACAGAAAATTAAAGAAATAGTCAAGGAGTCACGCCTTAGCCATGCGTGTGAGTAACCTCCGTTACCGTCTTCTGGAGGTGATATTTTGGATACTACTTGATGAAATGATATTATTTTACTCTTGAACCTTAATACAAACAAAACTTTAACTTGTGACATATACGGTTTTAGAATATTTAAGTTGTTTCACTTATTTTTTCAACAATATAGTTGTACGCTTGTAACCTCCGTTACTTTAGAATGGCTGAAAAAGAGGAGTCGATAATCAACCTGAGGTCTCCGATTTCAAAGTGTTTTCAATAGAAAAAATTGTGTAAGGATGTACCGGTACTGTTATTGAGAGTTTCAAAGTTGATATTGTTTCTAGTAAAAATGATTTGATTTGATTTTGATTTTGATTTTAATTTATAATTTATACAAAAAGGTTTCGAGCCAAGTTTTTTTTCTACTACCGTAAGTTATTTGGGTATATTGTAAGGAACAAAACAACATTAATATACAGTAACTAGTTTTTAGAATAATTCATGGAGAAAAAATGAAACATCAAAATCCGGGTTTTGGCCATAAGTTATTCACCCCGGCTGTTTGAATAACTGACAATTAATTAGCTAGGCCTATGCTATATGAATGCATTTTAAAAATCAATTAATGTTAACTCATATGATCATAATATTGCTATTACAAACATCAATTATGCTATAGCGATGGAGTCAGAAAAGAGCTTTCACCTGTGCCTAAGTTATCTATCTAGGCTTAAATTAATAATTATGCACAAGACATAAATAAAATTTAAGTACGGTAGGCCTACCTTGCTTCCATCACATTTGTCAACTAGGGTCAGAAGTTCACTTCGAATCCATTCTTGCAGAAGTGCAACATTGGCTTTTCCTCCAGAGAGATGGTTGCTCATATTCTATTTTTAGGTTAGGCCTACACAAAATCAGAAAGCTCAGATGTAAATAGACTCTATAAAAGGATCTTTTAAATAGTAAAATTCTCACATATATACTGAAATGGTGGCTCTATGTAAGCCTTAAAAGAAGAACTTAAATAAAACAAGAAATTTTATTCATCAAATAGCTTAATAGCATAATCGCATAGGTTACATCAAACCTCAGAAATGTAGTAAATAAAATCGTTTCTAAAATAATTAATGCTTAAAAAAATCTAAGACTAATAGTAAAACATTGAATGTTTTATCAACAACCAATTAATAAACATATATCAACAAAATACAACTGATAACTAACTTGACAGATCAAGTTGTTGTCTGTTGACATAGGGTCAGGCCGTCAGGCCAGTCAGGTGGAGTAAAACAGAAAAAAAGATTTCTAAGTTAAACCATGGAGTAACTTATTTACCTAAAATACAGATAGTTTCTGGCAGCATATTAATAATTGTTATAGAAGATTTTAGTATATTATTCAACCAAAAAACAAAATTCTATTAAAATTTTTATTTTTAGTTTTATTGTGGTATATTTAAAAAATGTGACAAAATACTGAATAGCAAATTAAATTCCATATTTTACTTTTTCTAGACAGAAGGTGGTGAAGCAAAAGACAAAACAGCCAGACAGCACAATGTCGTCTCTAAGAGAAGATTACCACACCCAACCTCATGTCCTATCAATCTCCTAACCCTTAGTACATCCCACTTTCAAATTGTGTACATAACTAACAAATACCCCCGTCGCAGCATACCTGCGTACTCAGCGAATTTCCAATGGAATTTCAGATTATTTACTTTCCCCGTAAAAACACCATAGGATCGATATGTATGTTTTCTGCCATTGGGTGTTGTTAGAAAATCTAAGTTAATCTTAGGGCGCAAGGGGGTGTTTAAATAATCGGTGAATGTAAACACAAAATTGTATCAAACTCTGGCAATTTTTTATTTTCCCCATAAACCCCATGGGGGTGAGTATGTAGGTTTGCCACCATATGGGTTTTGTAAGCAAGTATAAGTTAAACCTTATATAGATAATGTACATACCAAATTTGATTAAGTTATGTCAATAAATAAGCAAGATATAGGGTTTTCTTGATTTACCATAAGAATAACATGGAAATCACATTTTTGGATTTGCCCCGTAACCAGTTATGTTATGATAAAAATTCAAAATACCAAATTGTTTGTTTGTTTAAGCTCTTTTAAACGGTTTCAGTTAAAATTGACGAATTTCAAAAATTGAGGTCCAAAAATGCCAAAAACCCATTTTTGACCCCTTTGAAACCCCATAAAACCCCGTTCCCATAACCAGACAATGCTGGTTCGCGAACTCATGAAAATAGATCTGGTCTTACACCTCCATACCAAATTTCATCAAAATTGGAGGTCCCCTTCAAAAGTTATCAGTACCACGGACACATAGATAGATAGATAGATAGATAGATAGATAGATAGATAGATACATATTAAAATAAAATAAAAATACCTGAGCACCCTTTTGTTTCCATCTTTTATTAAAGACCTACATGTTTCGGCGATAATGCCATTTTCAAGGTCTTAGTACATAACCTATATATATATACATATATATGAAAATGAACGAATGGTGGTTTTTGCTTCTGGGGACCTCAAAATGAAAAAGTAAAGTGATCGACGGGGTATCATAGTAGCTACGCACGTAGCAACTAAAAAGTGAAAATAAACGTAGCAACTAAAACTGACTGTTCTCATAGCAACTACGAAAAGGCGGGAAAAATGAAAATTTAAATATTCGATTAGCGCCTACACAATTATTAAAATTTCTCGTTAGTGCCTACGATATCGCAGCCGCTAAGATGTAGTTGCTAGTAGACTATTTCGTTTTTACGTAGTTGTTGTTAGATTTCTTAAATTCTCGATAGCACCGAACATCTCAGTTTCTCGATAGCGCCTACAATAATGAGCGGTAGGTAAAAGAACGAATCTTTAATGGTTCGTTCATTATCTTTACATTCCTTCTAGAGAGCAACAGCTCAAATTGGAAATTTCATCATCCTACATAAAAATCCCATAAAACATCATGTTTATTCCCGCTTATCCCAGCAAGCCCCATAAAATCCCCAAACGCAGGGAAAATGCCCATCTCTTGGCAACCCTGCTGGTTGCAGATGTCATGGCAGGGAAGTCGTTCAAAAGAGCTGCTCTGTAAAAGAGCTGTTCACTCCGAACGACTCTGTAGGCGCTATGTTACAAATTCAATTTTAGTGGCTATGTAGAGTAGTTGCTAATCGAGATATACAGAAATTTGACGGACCTAAAAGCTTTTTTCACTTTTAGTTGCTACAATTTAAATATATTTTACAAATCGAACAATCAAAATCAATGTTCTAAAAAAGTATAGGTCATATTCTCGTTAACGCCTACACAAACTTGAAATGTTCTACCAGCGCCTACGAGTGTAGGCGCTAATTCACACTGCCATTTTAGTACCTATGTCAACATTCAAATTGTAGTTGCTATGAGCGTAGCTATTATGAGACCCCACGAAGTGCCCTGCTTAGGTCTTACCATGGCTACTACCATAATAGCGTATTCCCTATAGGGAAATTCGCTAAAAGACATACACATAAATGTTCGTGTGAACTAACAAAACTAAACCTTTTTTCAGATCTATGTGTGAAATTACCCACCCTACCTAAGACAACCACAGAAGAACTCAGTGAAAAAAAAGATATAACGGCTGCGTGGAAGAATCCGAAGCCAAGCCTTTTTGGCTAAAAAGAATTAAAAAAAAATGTCAGCTAGCTTCGTTGAGCTTTGTCAAACCTTAACCTATATTAATATTAAGGATGAAGGTGAATTTAGGTGAATTAAGGTGAATTTTATATGAGAGTTATCGTTTAGTACTGTACTGATTTGGTATTTTATTATCATGGGAAAGAAAAAGCAATCTGACAGTTCCCTTGGGAGATCTCTGATTAGGGATAGATTTGGATCAAGACACAAGAGCAATAATAAATCAATGGTGAGTGTCGTGAAATAAGCTAATTTCATTCATAGTAGGCTCATGCCGTAGATCTATTAAATTTTATACTTTCAGAATTATCTCCTTGATGTAATAGCCTACTAAAGAATGCCTTATTTACACTCACAAAAATCTTATGTTTTATTCAGGACTGATAGGCCTGGCTTAATTTAAAATTATCCACTGTGGTGCTGTATAAGGTAAATTTGCTGCTGTGTAAGTTAAAAGTAGAGATGTTCAATAGTTTTGTTTCGGTGACAAAGTCATTGTTATTTCTTTGTTCCCCTAGATATCAGTGACAATATAGGCCTAGGCCTACTGGAGCAATTGGTGACAGCAAATTCAACCTGAGAGATCTGACATACAAGTCGAAAGGACCGGGTTGGAAGTGTCTTTTTTTATCAAAACAATATTTCCCAGGTGTAGGCAATCTTCGCTGGCACAATACGTCACGGACCTCTTTCCAGGAACAGAATGACGCATTTCCCGTTGGACACTCGTACGTGCAGTGCAGTGGACAATTCCGTAGAAGACTGGTGCGTTCAATCATGAGTCAGCCCTCGTGGCGTTACGGAATAAACGGTGGATTTGACCGTGTGTCAGTTTTCATGTAATAAAGTTGTGACAGTTTTAGCATATGACGTGTTTGTAATTCAAAACATTTTCTCTGAATAAATATTTTGATTGGTGTAATCATGGACTCAGAAGAACGTAATCGGATCGATAGACTTCTTAGGCTACCTTACATTTCTCATCATCGATAAAATAAACTGAGCCTATGTAGTTCATTAGACTTGCTAAAAATTGTATAATTTTGTATGCCTAAACAATAAATTCATAAATTAAAACTTTTAAATTGAAATGAATTTAATTTTTAGTGACAAATAGGTTGTTAAAAAATGTTTAATGTTCAATCAGTTTTTTTTTTCTCTTTCACTAGTAGGCTAGGCCAAACTAAAATCTTTGATAGTAATTAGTAAAAACCATATTTTTTTATAGGCTAATACATTTACATAAATTATGTAAACACTTCTTTATAGGCTTAGTGTAAAATGTTAAAATAACTAATAAGTAAAACATGTTAATTTGTTTTGAAAAAAAATACTGATTTATTCAATATATGTGGTATTTATTAAAATCTGGACTGTGAGTCAGTTCTCACATTACCAAATCAATGTTAGTTCTGCCGAGTCAATGAAACAAAAATATTGAGTTTTCAGTGCCATGGTTTCGAGTGTGGATGACCTTGTTCTCTCTAACACACAGGCTGCTCTGTCACCGATACGCCAGTCACGGATTGAAATCGCCAATATTTAATTTGTCACTGGAACTGGTGTCACCGATAAGTTATTTGAAAGTCACTGAATCACACATCTCTATCTCAACTTAAAAGCAGCTATTATTCAATACTGCTGGGAATTTTACAGTCTGTATGTGCAATAAAGTGGATGATAGACTGTAAACCAGGATGAAACCGTGTAGCTGTACCGTGTTGAGGAAAACTCTATTAACCTTACCCTTGAGATGGAGACTAAGATGGTTAACCTTTATGAATAGACATTGACAGATAACATAAATTTTGTTATAAACCTGTAGTTCAAATTCAAATTCAAATTCAAATTCTTTATTTAGCCATTCAATCAGTTGACAATAGGCCATGTCATTAAAACTAACTAAAACTAAAGAAAGAGAAAAAAAAAATTACAATCAGATCAAATCCTCTTGATTAACAAAAGCAGTCCATCAAGGCAAATCAAGTTCATAGTCTATATGCACACCATGCAGCACACCACACCATGCACAGGTAAAAAAAAACAAAAGAAAAAAAAGAAAAAGAAAATTTAAAAGCCACACGCATACCTCTGGGCCAGTTCTGTTCTGTTAGGCAATATTAGAAAAATCTGCTTCCCAGAATTCTTGTAGGCTATAAAAGGGATTGGCCAGCATCCACTTTTTCAGAGTTTTCTCAAATCTCTTGGGTGATTGTTGCCTAACTTGCAGAGGTATGGCATTAAAGAACCTTATACCTGAAACAGGGAAACAGTTTAGAGACTTGCTTAATCTATATCTACATCTATATACATTGTGACTTGTTCTTGTTTCATAATCATGCACATTACTGTTTAGAATGAGATCGGACTCCTGTTTCTTTACTTCAACTAGGCACTGATAAATGTATACATTGTACACGGACATTATGCCACATTGTATAAAAAGAGGTTTGCAATGCTCAAGATGTGGAGCTCCGCAAAGGATCCTTACAGCTTTTTTTTGCAGGAGCAAAACTTTTTGAGTTGCTGGTGTATGCCCCCATAGCCTAGTGCCATACTGAAGGTGAGACTGAAAAAAAGCAAAGTAAGCGAGGCGAACAAATTCCTGAGGCATGTCAAACTTAAGGCGTCTAATCAAGTAAGTTACTCTACTGAGTTTACAGCACAGAAATTCTATGTGCACAGACCAATTGAGCTGTGGATCCAGTGCAAAGCCCAGCAGCCTAACAGGTGGGTCAATCACAATATCTTTGCACAGGCCAAAAGTGATGGACTGAGTTTTGGCTTCATTGAGTGAGAGTTTGTTTAAGCGAAACCATGTAGCAGCAGTATTTAATAACTCCTGCACTGCTGCCTTAGCAACAAAAAAGTCGGAGTGACATGAAAACAGGGTGGTGTCATCTGCATACATAATTACATTACCTGGAACTTTGTTATACAGATCATTAATTGAAACAATGAACAAGAAAGGGCCGAGTATGGAGCCTTGAGGGACCCCATACTTCACATCCAAGGAGGCAGAGTTACATCCATTCCAGGTTACTACTTGTGATCGACCATTAAGGTATGACCTCAGAATTAAAAGAGCATCGCCTCTCACTCCATACCGTTCAAGTTTTGACAAAAGAAGACTGTGTGAGACGCAGTCAAACGCGCGTGACAAGTCACAAAGCATGACAGATGTAGAACTTCTATCTTCAAAAGAGTTTAAAATTACTTGAGTGAGGGAGTCCACAGCCTGGACTGTAGACATGCCCCTCCGGAAACCAAATTGTGCAGGGGCGATGAGGCGATGCTCCTCGAAGAACCCACACAGCTGCTCCAACATGACAGATTCAAAGACCTTGGCAAAGATGGGAATGATTGAGATAGGCCTGTAACTTGTGACGCTATCTCCATCGCCTTTCTTGAAAACAGGAACGGTCCTGCTAACCTTTAGCATGTCCGGAAAGGTGCCTTCCTCAAGAGAGGAATTAACAATACTGGCTATCATTGGAGCAACTACGTTGGCACTCCTTTTCAACAGATCCACAGACATATTAAAATAGTCTTTACTCTTAGATGTTTTATAGTTATTTACAATTTTAACTACATTGTCAGGACTTATAGGACGCCAGGAGAATGTTGCAGGGTTATGAGGTATGGAATCCAAGGGATTTATTGATAGGTCATCAATGGTCAAGTTGGACTCACAGTTTACAATTAAACTATGCACAGATTGCAAGAAATAGTGATTAAAGTCATCTGCAGTACAAAAGTCTCTAACAGCAACAGCTGCAGCAGGAGTCTTACGATTTGAAATGTGGTCCCACGCAGCCTTACAAGGGTTGGGCGAGTCTGTGATTGAGCTCGCAACCGCAGCCATCTTAGCTTCCTTCAACTTGGTCCTGTACTCTTTCCTCAATTCCCGCAGGTTAGGGAGAAGATGGGGCCTACTCCTTGACAGGTCACTAATTACTAAAATATAATTCTTAAATCTAGCCAAGTCGGGCGAGTACCAGTTCATCTTATTGGACATTGTTTTGTACTTACTATTTGTCACCTTTTTGCATGTCTTGGTGATAAGGGGAAAATAGAACTCAAAAGCCTGTCTGAACCTGTCAAAAAAATGGTTAAAAGACAAATCAGCACTCATAGCCTGAATTTCATTAAGCCAAACAGCAGCCTGGCTTGCGACATACCCAAGAAAACCTAGAAACTGGTTTTCGCTGAACTTTCTGACAGATATTGTCCTTTCCTGTTTCAGTAAAACATTAGGACTAGGATCATTCAAACTAAGATCCGGACTGAAGAAAACATGTTTATGGTCAGACAGTTGATCCTGGCTAACATGAACACTGTACATCCATCTGTCCAGGTTTGTTATAACAGTGTCTAGAGGAGTTAATCCTCTTGTTGGCTCATCGATGCTAAAAAACAGATTAAAACTACGAAGAATATTTTTAAAATCATGAGCTTCATTTGGATGGGTCTTGGGATTCACATTGTGGTCTGTGCCTATTATTATGCTAAAATTAAAAGTAATCAAATAGCTCAAGCATAATTCCAGTAGGTAGAAAAATCTTTCAAAACTACCACTTGGTGAGTGGTACATTGTCACAATGACAAGAGATAGTTGAGATACAACAATACCAGTAAACTCACCGTGCATTTCCTCGCAGTAAGGACTTAAGTCTAGGGGAGAAAAGCTAAATTTACTGTCGAGATAAATGGCTACACCTCCCCAGGGAGAAGCACGACAAAAGCTTGACACTAGGTTTAGGCCACAGATATTAGAGTAAAATTCAGTCTCTACGTCTAACATCCAATGTTCGGAAACACATAATGCACTAATGTTATTGTTCATACAGAGAAGTTCAAGTTCATTTAGCTTATTTTTTATACACTGAATGTTTATGGAGCACACGTTGAACTTAAGAGGATCAAAGGCCAATTTGGTCAGGGGTTCAGAGTCCACAGAAAGCCCAGAGTTTAATTTGACTGTTTTGGTTTCCCTAAAAAAGTACGGGACTCCACAAAGTTGGAGCGATTCCCAGCCCTGTGGATTGTCCTACGATCAATAAATTCCCTCACAAGAGTTCCGCTAGGCCAAAAATTTCCACACAAAAGTTTGGGTGCGTCTGTAGATTGCACACCTATCTTAAAGGACCTATAACTATCATACTTGGATTTTAACAGAACACACTCACCCGATATTCCACTTTCAAGAATATAACCTTCAATGTCTTCCTTCGACACGTCAGCTGCAATGCGCGAAACGAAGATCCAATCTCTCCTGCCCACAGCCTTTACCTTTGCCTTTGCTGCAGTTTGACCTAAACTGTCGTTAGGTTTGGTACCTATTATCACACTGTAAGGCTTTCGCTTGCCCTTGTTAGGTATTTGCTTTTGCCACCCAAAATGAGGCGGTGCAGTTTCACTGTCTGCCCCTGGTAGAGCAGGAAAATGTTCAATATTAACACTAGGACTATTACTAGTTACAATTGTCTTATGATTCACAACAGACTCACGATTAAAAGATTCGTCACTCGACTGCAATGACACGTCATTATTAACATTGTTAACCTCAACAGTTTCACTTGTATGCAATGTCTCTGATTCAAGTGTTTCAGGTTCAGGTCCGTCGTTCCAAACGGCTGAAGTCAAATTATTACTACCATGAGAGTTATTATTTAAATTAGTACAAAGTTTCTTTGTTTTATCACAAACATCGTCAACTCGCTTGTTGAGTGCCAAATTGTCATTTACAACTCCTTTTACCACTTTTACAAGGCCGTCTAGAATAGTACGTGTATTTATTAAATCATCAACATCATACACACTAGACATGAGCCTGTCTAGCTTTGCCGTACATGCCTTGCAGTACCACTTTACAAAGTCAGATAAATCAGAAATATTGGCATAATTTTTAGAATCTATACCCACACAAGTCGGATGAAACCATTTTCTGCAAAATCCATCGTAAAACAGTCCTTCACAATCACTAGTTATTAAAATATTACATATTTCACAAGGAGAATCTTCCTCACGGTCAACCATCATACAAAAGCAGAAGAAGAAACAGTAAGTTATTGCTTAAAGATGTACGGTGAGAGGTTTTGCAAGAAATTAATTTTAAACCTTGAATAATTTATTTGCTAGAACTCAAAATGCCATTGACAATTAAGTTACAACGGTGCATACACTTTGTCATGGCAGCAAGTACATATGGTACAACATACATACATATATACATCCCGCGTCGCCCCGTAGACCGCAGAAGACGGTATGGGACCAGTCTTGAATTCAATCCATCCCCAGATTGCCATAAGGAGGGAAATAGGTCATGAAGTAAATACAATTGTATGAAAGGATACTAATGGGATGTTGACGAGATTAGTCCACTCAATCAAAATTCATCCAGAGAGTAAAGACATCTGTCTACAAGAAACTCTTTGAGTTTACAGCAAAATTTATTTAAATTCTGAATTTCTTTTAGAGACTTTGGGAGCTTAGAATAGAATCTAATTCCCTGATAGCTTGGTTTCTGTTCAAAGATCTTTAAATTTTGACGCACTGAGGCTGGTACCTCTAAATCTAGTGTTGTGATTATGCACAACAGAATAAGACAAGTTATCTGTGATCTTAGCTAGTTTGGTCGAATCAAAAATAAACAGGGCAGGAACAGTTAATATCTTCAGTTGTCTGAAGGCCTCGCCACAATTGTCTCTACATCTCAATCCAGAGATGTATCGAATGGCTCTCTTTTGGAGCTTAAAGATGACTTCAAGATTTTGTTTGGAAGAAGCACCCCATAAGATTATGGAGTATCGAATATGAGCCTCGATCAGACTAAAGTTTGGAATGGTGGACTTTGCCATGCATCCGTATGAATGTTCCGTAGAACGAAAAGTCCTGACGAAATTCGGGATTTAAGATATTCAATTTGAGAATGCTAGTTGAGATTGCAGTCAGTCATGATACAGAGAAATTTCACTGACTCAAGGCTGGACAGCTGAGTTTTACCAATTGTGATGTGAGGAAAGAAGTGATGGTTTGATAGCTGTTTCTGTCTGGTTTGAAAGAATATGTATGTGGTCTTGCCAGGGTTTAGTGCTAGGTTTTGGTCAGAGAAGTATTGCGCTTATGTGTTTGTGTCAGTTTTGGCTTGATTTCGAGTCTCAGTATGTCTTTGTCCCTGTTTATAAGTGTGGTATCGTCAGTGTAGATGATGAGGTTGTCAAGTGAGAGATAGTTATGTATGTCATTGATATAGATCAAAAACAGAAGGGGTCCAAGGATCGAGCCTTGCAGGACCCCTAAGTGCACAGGCAGTCTGTCTGACAGGAAACGTAACTTTTGTCCTTGGTCAGTGAGGTGGTCAGTATTCTGTTATCCATGTAGGACTCAATCCAGCTCAGAGCTACACCAGAGATACCTATCGCGGCTGCCTTCTCCACCAGGACGGCCGGATCAACGCAGTCGAATGCCTTTGATAGATCAGCGAAGTATCCAACCGCGCTGCCCCCGCCGTCCACAGTGTCGATGCAGTCCTCAACAAACTGAATAAGCCCAGAACTGGTTGACTTTTCTTTGCCTGAAGCCAAATTGTTTGGAGATGACAACACTTTAAAGTAGCAAAATGTGCATTTTTAACTGACAGGTAATAAGAAAGTAATGGTTAAGAGAGTGTTGATTGATCAAGGTTAGCCTTTGAAACCCATTAAAGGGTACCCATATAAGTAAGTTATTATCCAGAGTTACACGGACTTCCACAGATACGAGAAAGTTTAACTCGAAAATATCCAAACCATTCTTACTTAACCGTACATATATGTTGTAGATCTCAAATATTGTAGCTAGCCTAAATGATTTTACTTTAGGTCTACATGTGGTCTAGCCGTTTCTCAGGCTCCCTCTCTGGAATCAAACCCTGATTCCCGGTTACCTATTACAACCATGGTAGCCGCAGAATCTACCCTCGACAGTTGATAAGTGCCGGTAAGAGGACTGTGCGTTATTATCAACGGTATGGATTTAGCATCGTGTTTGTAAGTTTTTACGTAATTCCTTCAAAGTAGGCTACTTTTTAATGGAAATCTTGAGAGTCAAAACAGTATTGTGCTCTAATTGTTGCTTATTCAAGTGTTTTTCTTTTCAGCTGCATACCTCAGAGTTGAATGATGGGTACGATTGGGGACGATTGAATCTGCAGTCTGTCACAGAGGAGAGTTCATTCCAGGAGTTTTTATCAACCGCTGAATTAGCAGGGACAGAGTTCCAGGTAAAAGATCTTACCAATGAATGGTAATGTATAAATTATATTATGACTTTTCATAATCAACACAACTTGTAAAACAATTTTAAAACCATCCAAAACTCTTCTTTTAAAAGGTATTCTTTTCAAGAAAGGCCTTCCACTGTTGAAAATAGAGGAAATCAGATTCATTTTTCCAAAAATAGGCTATTGATGCGATTTCTTATACCTGTCTTCCTAATTCTATAAGGGTTTTTTTGTCTGTTACATCTCTTAATCATCTTTCTCAACCTACTTAATGTATTCTTAAGATTGAGGTGTCATTTTAACACGTTCGCTTCTGCACTTAAAATGCCAAAACTCAACCCCCACGCTGAACTATATTTACATTCCTCCAACGATAGTGTGAAATTAAAAACCTGTAGAATATATACTAATCACAATTTATCTAAAAACTCAATACCTTCACCTACATGCTAATGCACAATATGTGTTTCCTTCTCAAACGCTAGGGGAGAATCATTCGCATTACCTTGACATTGTCATATGTAACCGATCGGACACATCCGCACCTGGGAAGGTATGCCTTTGTATCCTATTGGATACATGCTGCACTCAACGTGTTAAAGCTTATTATCTAGCGTGTGTGTGAATGGTGATTAAAAAGGTTAGGTTAGTTTTTTAGTTTAGTTTTTGGCTTCGTTCCCCTAGCCATTGATTTATTACTAGAGGGCACTTTAAAAAATTAACAAACTTTCATTATAATAATTTAAATGTTTATTGTAACTTAACAGCGGATTACCTTCAAATGAATTTTAAAATCACTTTGTAAATAATAAAAAAAATTGTGTGTCACTGCATAGTAAACATAAATATTGTTCAAACATTCACATTAAAGTCAGATGTATTTTATTATTATTATTATTATTATATAATTGTACTGAAGGTCAGTTTCTCACAAATAGAAAGAAATATATTACAAAATGTGCAATTTGCGCATGGACCCCTTAGTAATATTATATGGTGAGTGTGGTAGCAGGCTATTAACCCTATAGGCGGGGGATCTGAGTGTTTATAGTGCTCGCCTTTGAATCCAAAGGTTGCCAGTTTAATCCTGAGAAAAGTCGGTAGCTTTTTAAAGCTTCGATTCCGGACCCAGTTGCCATTGTCATTGGACTATTAATTAATAATGCTGTCTAACAACTGGTCGATATTAGACAGTAACAAGACTGGGGTTTGGACCGTTCCCCGTCAAACCTTTAAAGAATGCCACTGGCATGAATACAACCAAAAACAAAACAAAAAAAAAACCTTTTTGAGTGAAATTCTTCAGAGAGCAAAGAATTCCCTTAGTGGACAAATTCTTGTTTTTTTTTTTCTCAATTTTGTTTTATGCAGTCATTTATAACTTTTTACTTGGTAGCACTGCCTAACTAGTAATGGGTTAACCCACTCATAAAAAGCAGTTGGTGGCCTCCCTTAATATTCAATTCCAACACCCCCCTTAATATTCTATGTCTGTGTCAAATTAACTAAACACAAGCACTTGATGAAACCTGGTTAAAACCTCACTCATCAAGAGATGGTGCCCAGCAATTCATCCAGACCTTAAAGAATTCCTCAAAAAGCGAGTGGCGATTTAAAAATTTAAAAATTTAGAGGGTTTTTGTTCAATTTTGGAGGGTTACCATTAAATCTTTTTAACAAAACCTATACTTATTTTATACGCTAAGGGGTTTTTTGTGTTGAAAACTCCTCCTACAACCTTCAACCGATATTCAAGTTTTTGGTGTCGTTGGATAGGGCTTGGTCTGTAGGTGTTTCCACAAAAAATTGTTGAAAATCGGACTTAAAACAAGGGGGCTATACACAAATAAAATTTGAAATTTTACTATTAGAATAACATTGGGTTTGGAATGAACATTTAAACATACTAGAGATCGCTTCCTGATAGAAATTCGACCACCATTTGAGTTGATCTGACCCAACAAGTTTAAAAACATTTTATAACTGAAACATCTGCTCTTCCTGTTTTTCTAGCAGTTGTTTTTAAAACAACTGTTTAATGATTCAAACAATTCTCCTTCCTCCATAAGATTAGATAATATAATAATAAGGAACTTTGAAAGCCTGTGGGGTGCAGCCCTGTAGTCTGATGTGAATTAGAATAGGATTCTGCTCACCTACAGGACCTTTCTACCTTTCTAATGGTGTGCACGGATTTTTGGTACGATGCACATGAGCTGAGAAAAAAGGAGGAAACGAAACATGCTTGCCTATTAATATATAGATAATGATGTACAGCTGTAAATATGGTGTCTCTGGTTGTGATTACTGATATTCACAATATTGGATTGGTTGGATGTCGTTGATTTAGAACTAAATGTTACTTTTGTACTGTATCAAAATAAATTGCTCGATTTTGAGCATTAAGTCACAGACTAGTTTTAAATTAACAGGCATGCATGATTCTTTTCCTCCTTTTTTCTCAGCTTGTGCTCATCATAGGAGAAATCTGTGCATACCGTTATAAAGGTATCGTCCTGTAGATGAGCAGAATACCATTATAAATCACATAGCCATTTTAGGGCTACGCCCCACAGGCTTTCAAAGCTTCAATGTTAATCTTAGGGGATAATTGAATAATAACCTCTGATACCAAATTTTAATGTAAAACTGTCAGTTGATAAAAATTCAATAGTTAACTATCTTTTACAGGCAGAGAAATTAAACATAAAGTTTGTAAATCCTGCCGTTGGAGTTGGACTTCTCTCTGCTGATGAAAAGAACAAAGTAGAAAAGAAACACTCTGATTTAAAGAAGATGTTGAAGATTCCTCGAAGGTTTGTTTGTCTTTTTCACAAAATGTTCATCTTTATGCTGAGGCCTACTTAATTTTTTAATCCTTTATGAATCATGTTTGTTTTAAAATTCATTTTGTCTAGCCCCCGAACTGCAATATTATAAGAATATCGGTTGTATTACCTTTTTCCGTCAGCAGTTCTAAACTTGAAACATCACACTTGTGTTGACATATGTTTCGGTTTAACTAAACCATTATCAAAACACAGTACATTTGCAGATCCAAATGGTATTTTAACTTTTGACAACGACCATTTGGATCTAGTAGGTACTGTGTTTTGATAATGGTTTAGTTAAACCGAAACATATGTCAACATAAGTGTGATGTTTAAGTTTAGAACTGCTGACGGAAAAAGGTAATACAATCTATATTCTTATGTTTGTTTTAATGTTTAAATGTTGTTTTTATGTTTGTCTTAACCCTTTGAATCCCACGGGCGCGTATACGCGTCCGCGCAGTAGCCCCGCCGGTAGCCCACGGCCGCGTATACGCGGCCGAGTGTAGTTAAATTTTCCCGCGCTGATTACGATCGCTTGAAGAAAAAGAATTTGCCTTGTTTGGTACCGGTATTGATCTGTTCGGGAAAGAATGCCGTTTCTTGTGGTATTTTTTGTTTTGCGCTCTTGTGACCTGCATCACTGCAGTGATCGATGAAACACAACACACATGTTTATTTCGTGACAAAATCACCTGTTGTGAATTGGTTTGTTTGTAAACAATGTCGAATTGTGCGGAAATATCTCGTTCACTCTGTGAATAATGAAATATCGTAGTATTTAGTTGAAGGTAGGTTTAGTGATGTGTCTGGTGTAGATTTTGAAGGTGTTAGTGCTGAAAACAGTTTGTATTATCTGTGTATGTATAGGACTTTCATACTTTTTGCTGGTTCTAACCTGCAATCTTTCACTAGGCCTATGCCTAAAGGTGTTTTGTTTTTCAAATACTTTTTTACATCAAATATATTTTTCATTTTATTTGATAGGGAAGTAAATTCTCTACAATTGTGTGATAATAAATAGTAATTTTTGATTATCTTGTTTAACTTTACTTCAAAATTTTATGAAAATTTTTTTTTTTTTCAAAAAATGATCATAAAATTTTGTTATTGATTAGGGATCAAATTATTGGTATTTATATATTCCTCTTTTTCCCAATCAAGAAAAATATTAATACATGTATGTTTACTCAATTTTTAGATTTTGTACAAAATTATTTATGAAAGCCAGCAAAATTGCATTAAAAACCCGGGCTGGGGGAATTACACAGCTAATGAAATTCCCGGGAGTCAAGGGGTTAATCGGTGCATTTTTTACACTTAAGTAATTGGAATCATTAATACAAAAAAAATATTTGACCATATTTTATGATAAGTTACTGTTTAGCTCAGAAATAGTGTTATTAATTCATTGATTTAATACTTTAAAAAAAGTTTGAGCCAGTTCCATGCCTCTCACAATATAAGAAAGAGGGAAATAAAGTTTTTCTTGCCAGAGTATTATATTGTCTAACCCTCTAAACTATATTGAGAAACACAACTGATTTTTTCTTCGCTTAACAAATAAGTTTAATGGTTTTAGGCCCAAATGGGACAAAAATATGACACCTGAGGAATTGCAAACCAATGAAAAAGCAGAGTTTTTGGAGTGGAGGCGCAAACTAGCGACATTACAAGAAACTGAAGACTTGCTACTTACTCCGTATGAAAAGAACTTGGATTTCTGGCGACAACTATGGCGAGTTGTTGAAAGGAGGTAATTCTTCACTCAAATTGTTTGTGACTGAATTTAATTAAACCTTGTCACAAATTGTTAATTACAATTTTTGCCTGTTTAACCCAACAGTTAGCACCTACTACAAGCTGTATTGGTTTGAATAAGTTTATCCAATAAATCACACAATAATACAATAATGGAAGTGTTAGTGGCACTCTAAAAAAATAAATCATGTATGGATATAAAATTTAAATAAAAAAATATAAAAAAAACCATTTACTTACTGATACTTCTCAGTTTGTTTATTTAAGAAAAGCTATGGTACCAATGTCTTATCTGTGATTGTGCTATTATGATTTATTTATGTCTTTACAAATATTACTTTTGCAGTTAATTTATATTTTTTTGTTGCCAGGCTTGTAAATTTTAGTAGGCTACATGTAAAATGCTGTGATATTAGTTTTAAGCATTTTAGTCATAACCACTCCTGTAGTAATAATTCTTGAACTGAATTAAATTAATGAAAATTTCAGCCATTTTTCCCTGAAGGCCTACTAAATATTATGTCGTACTGTATGTGATAAATTCTATTGCAATATTCTATTGCAGATAGGTGGAATGACTCTAAATATACCTAATGATTGTTATATGGTCGTAACAGTGACGTGGTGGCTCAAATCCTGGACGCCAGGAACCCGTTGTTGTTTCGGTGCGAGGACCTGGAGCGTTATGTCAAGGAAGTGGACGCCAACAAGCTGAATCTTCTGATCCTCAACAAGGCCGACTTCCTGACGAGAGCGCAGCGTCGAGCGTGGGCGAGGCACTTTGACAGCTGTCAGACCCGCGTCGCATTCTTCTCTGCAACTATGGCTGCGGAAGACAACATCCCAGAGGAGCCGGAAAGTGACGGAGAGGTAAGGAGTGCATGGAAATTGAAAATTTTTGGGTTTCAATATACACAACATTTTTATTCATGAGCTTTGAGTTATTTGAGCTTTGATATTTGTAAAAAAATGTATACAAGGAGATTTACATGTTATACCGGAGATTGTATTTCCAGTTAACCAATTATTCTATGTTATAAAATGTCAAGTTCAGAATGTCAAGTTCAGGGTTTAGTTGTTTTTAAAGCTTTTTTTGGTGCTTCTCTTGAATTCATCAGGCAAAGGTTGTAGAAATTTCGGTAAAACTTGTTCCTTCAAGGAAAGATTTAAAATGGAATAATTTTTATAAGAAAATTAACTACCGGTGCTCATCAGTTTTTTTTATTCTATTTTAATTTTGGTTTTGGGTTGTTTTATCATTGAGGATATTTGGCCAAATTTTTTTTATTATTAAGTGTCCCTTTGTATTTTCAGTAAACGACATTAAGTTATATACAGTTAACAACTTAATTATATTTTCGAACTTATTAAACTTTTTTTTTTAATCCTTACTCTCTTCTATAGTCAAAGAAATTAAATGGTAATAAAGTAATAATTTAAAGTTAAAATATATAGGCCTAATTTCTTACCTTCATAAAAAAAAAAAAAACTTATAAGAAGGTGTTCTTAAAAAAAGGCCCTCTTCTTCTAACCATTTCCTCAAAACTCATAACCATAACACAATGTATGGATTTTTATCAAATTTTCTTTTAGATTGAAGAGGAAGAAGAACCAGTGGATGAAGATGATAGTGAATATGAAACAGATGACGAGGAAGAAATAATTGGAAGAGAAGATGAAAACACAAGGTTTCAAGGTAATTTTCAGTGTTTATGTGTATATATATATATATATATATATATATATATATATATATATATAGTTGTATGAATTAAATCTCAATTAGAGCATCTTGCAGGATTTTTTGTTTTATACATTTAGGTGCATGGAAGTTTAGGGTTTTAAACAAATTCTACTCGCTTGTGTAGACCCATTGCCTTATTTTTGCTGTCTTCATTTACCTTCAACAAGAAATGTACAATGTCCATTTACCAAATGAGAAGAAGTCCGATGGGTTCTGGGCAGTAGACAGTAAACAAGCCACAAACAATTGGAGGATTTCACCCTGTTAAACATAATCTGCATTTATGGGAATGGTTTAATCCAATCATTCAGAGATCTTTCCTCGGTTGCCTGTGGCCAGCAAGTCAATCTACTAATTTGCTGACAAATCATTTATTGAATAAACAATAGGTTAATTTACCTTTTAGTCGACAACCCAAGTGTAATTTTCACTGTTGGTTATAGCTGTTTCAAAGACTGTGTCCTCATCTTCAAATTAAAAACAGTTTTCAAAGTACTGTATTGAGTTTAAAATAATTTCATCTCGTTGGGTTGTCTTGGAGTGTACAAAAATTTCATCTCGTTGGGTTGCATTGGAGTTTACAAAAAAGCACCGAATTCAAACACAGTACACATTTTACACGGTCAGTCAAAAATACAAAACCAACACAGTGGTTGATGTGGCCACGGTGATCTCCAGTGGACTACTTGGATGAAGGAGAGAGCAGCACAGTGGCCTTGACTTAGGTTATCTGTTATCACAGCTGATGCCTCCCTGCTTGTTAACAATCTCGACCGCTCTGTCATAGATTGTTTGATTGGAAATACTTTTGTCCATTTACAACGTTGTCCTTGTCTTCCTTTATAGCCCTCTGGATGCTAGATTCTTCTAGGCGGTTCATTAATTTACCTTTTTTGCACACATTTATTACTTGCAAATTTTTGTCAAACATCTCATATCTATGGGGTTAGTATTTCTTTCCATATTCATCCAATGGGTTCTAGCCTTGCTTTTAAATTTCTGATAGTAGCTCGATTGATAAATCTGGAATGCAATTCATTTAGATAGTGTGATTCATCAATTTGTTTCCATGCTCCCAGGTAAGAACTCATCCAGACTGTTGGGGCGAGAGGAGCTGATCTCTCTGTTCAAGCAGCTGATACCTGCCGATGCGCCGCGCATGATGGAACACGTCACCACCATCGGACTGGTCGGCTACCCCAATGTGGGCAAAAGCTCCACGATCAACTCTATATTGCAGAACAAGAAGGTGTCCGTCTCAGCTACTCCCGGCAAGACCAAGCACTTCCAGGTGGGTTTCCAAATCTTAAAATTATCTCAAATGATCCAGAATGATTATCCCTTCCAGGAATATGAACTAGAACTATCCTGCACGTCCATTCTCCTATGCAGACTGTTTTAACATTCAAGTGGCTCAAAGGAGTAAGGATATTTCTTTGTATTTCTCACAAATCTTTATTTTTCACTTGTAAAAAACTTTAAAGGCAGTATCAAAAGTAATAAAGTGGAAATTTTTATCCCTGATTTCTTCACTTCTAAGAAGTCTGGCTATTTTGATAATTTTTTCACATTTTAATGTAAAATACTACCACTAAAGCACTGAATGAAAGCGTGTTTTTAACAGTGTAAGTTCCTATGACTAGTGTCAAGTTACGATGCTAGTGCAGCAGGTGGTGAGAGTGTAGTTTAACAACGCTGATACGCCACTTTCCTTACTTACTGCTATTAGCAGGTGCATCCCTTGCACTTCTCACTATCATAACATGAATAACACCTATTAGTAGGTTAAATAGCAGGTTATTTTTATTTTGAACTTATTACACAGTCATTCAAATATGATTTCTACTAAATAACTGCTTATAAAAAATTAAATACCCAAAACGGTCCCTGGAATTTTATACTACTTTTTTTTAAATTTTGAGATATTAGCCGTTCCAGAATGGCCATTCTCATTTTCCATAAAAATACCTTACTTGTCAAAGAGTTAAGACATGATTGTGCTGTCTATGAGGTAATTGCAGACATTGTCAAACTTTGGGAATGTAAGAATCCGGAGCCAATAATACTCCCGACGTTTACCTGACCAGACCTGGCAATATCGACTGTCAACAGTTGAACCGTGTTTATCAAAACCGTATGCTCCTACTACTAAAGCACATAAAAATGGCCACAAAAGCAGTAGTGATAGTGGTTTTCAAGTCATTTAATGCTAGGCCAATTCCGTTATTGATGTGACATAAAAATTTTGAGTAATTAAAAGTTGTAAAATATTTTACTTTTATTATTTAGTGTAATAAAGTACTACATCCTAATTCATTTAGCAGTGTTTCGACTGAATACAAGTAAGATTGTATTATACCTGAATACAAATCACCCAAATTATTAATTAATTATTTATTAGTTGAATCGCTCGATTGCAGACACTGTACGTGGACGCAGAACTGATGCTGTGCGACTGTCCCGGACTGGTGATGCCGAGTTTTGTTTCCACCAAGGCCGAGATGGTCCTCAGCGGAATATTGCCTGTCGACCAGATGAAGGTAGGGAAACTAGGCTAAGTAAAATGTTACTCACTCTACCAACAGTCTTGCAGCTATGCTTTAATATTTTATTAATACAGGGTGTCCACATTCTGGATAGTCAGGAAAAGCCAGGGAGAAATAGCACTTTTTCGTGAGTTTTTACAAAAGCACAATTATAGATTTCTGCTTGGAATATTTTAAGTTATTAATTTTTATATATTGTTCTATTATCAAATATTGTCTAGTTGTTAGCAGAGGCTACTAAACAGAGTAAATTTATACACTGTGGTTTGACGCAAAAATATTTCCTCGATTTAGTGATTGGTTAGATTTGGTAGTAATGCAACTAGTAATACAACTTTGGCTTCTTGTAAAGAGTGTTACTAGCCCTTAAAATTCAGTAACTAGGGTAAAGCAAACTGTAATATCACATACTAAAGGACCTAATAATATAAAATGTATGTTGGCTAAAACATTCCTAACAACATGGCTAAAAACTCCCAGCCAGCAACATATATATTTTTTTCTAAGAAAAATATGTTGGTGTCAACATCATGAATAGATGTAGCTACATTTTGTACAGAGTGCTTTGTACACCAGATGCGAGAAATTTTAATCAAGAAACTTATTTTGAACACCATAATTTTGACAAATTAATCACTCTTATGTAATACAAGGGTAATAATATTATAATAATTAAATAAATAATATTATGTTTATACATATTTTATTATTTGCAGTGACCAAACTTCCCTAGGCAGTAATATTTTTGTGTGACTGTTGAATTAAAATTTTTCGTAAATAAGTTACAGAAATTTATGGTAAAGGGTCACAAAAAGTCATGGTAAGTCAGAGAAATTAATTAAATTTTTCTGTGGACACCCTGTAATAGACCATCGTCTTTCCTCAACCAAATGGTGTAGTTTTCTTAATATTTTCTTTTCAATTGAAATGATCTCCTTTTCTGCTATTTACTTCATATAAAATAATTTTCCGATACATTCATAAGAACTGGTAAAAAGTTTGTGCGAATAGTATTGTTTAGCTCAGTAACTAAAAACATGTTTCTCGTTAAATTTAGTCTACTTTTTTTATTTGTGACCATGGATTGCAGGACCACGTGCCGCCTGTCAACCTGTTGTGTTCGCTGATTCCCCGTAACGTGCTGGAGGCCCACTACAGCCTCATGATCCCACGGCCACTGGAGGGGGAGGAGCCAGACCGGCCACCCACCGCTGAGGAGCTGCTCAACGCCTACGGATGTGAGGAGATGCTTTATTATATTTTTGAATGAATAAAAGAATCCAATTTATATAAGGTCTTTAAAAATGTTACAACAGGTAAAAACTTATGAAACTCTGTGAAACACAATCGGAGGGTAAATAGCATATACTCACTCACTAGCATATACTCATAGAATCACTCACTAAAACTGACTTAGGCTGGGTTTTCCTAGCCACCGAATTTTTATTTTGTCTGAGTCAAGAGCTACTGTGAAGCAGTGCTTCGATTACATTTTAAGAAACTTATTCTTCTTTCCACTGTCTTACATGTTAAATATGTTCTTGTACCAGCACAATGCAACAGGTTTTCATCTCAGATTTTCCGTTATTTATACCACCCCTATAAATTGAAAATTTCTCACTTGAATAAACTTATAGTCAATAGTCAATAGTTTATTTTCACATAACGTTTACATAAACCAGCAATGCATTACTTAAAGACTAATAAAGATCTTAAAAGAGTATTTTTTTTTCCTTTTTGTCTCTTGTAGATTCCCGAGGGTTCATGACACAAAACGGCCAGCCCGACAACCCTCGTTCTTCCCGCTACATCTTGAAGGATTTCCTCAATGGCAAGCTGCTGTTTTGCCATGCGCCCCCTGGTGTGGACCAGGAGAGCTACCACACGTTTACTGTCTCTCGGAAACACGTTGCGCCAATGACCGAAGCTGCCCAGAGAGCCATAAGGGTGCGTTCAGTCATCACTGAATGTTTAGCTTAGTTTGAATTTAATAGAGTACATCTAAAGTTGCGGTACAGCGAAAGTTTGGAGTTTTCTCTGCAGTGCTATGCTGAAATTAACTTCTCCAAAAACATATCATTACATAAACAAATTCATAATGCATCAAAATATGGTTTGAATGTCAGGGAATGGTAGTTCTAATTTTCTTATCATCTTCAACTGGTACATCGTGTGCGTGACGTTAGGTTCCAGCGGCTTTAGTCGGTTTAAAATACTAGGCCTACGTACCACTCAAAGAGAAGTCTATTTATGTTGGTGTGTTACTGCTGATTTCACTTTTTCCCTAAAAACAGATTTAAATTTGCTTGATACTCAATTCAATTCAAACTTTTTTATTCATAGATAGGCTTATATACAAAGTATACAATAATCGAGTCAAATGGCAAGATTTTTTCTTATTAACTAAAAATAATGTAATTTTGCTGGCTGATGATAAGACTGAGTTTTAGCTTAAAACGGTACCTAACTTTTTTTATCTACGAATCAAGGATTGCAATCTTTGATCAAACCAAAGATAGCCTACTAATATTTTAGAAATTGTTACATTTATGAATTAAGTTATTTTTATAATCATGCTAGTCATATGCTTGCCTAACATGCTTGATCTGCTCAGGTAAACAAGGTGTCAGGAGACGACCTTGACAGGGTGTTCTTCAAGAAGGCATCACTTGGGGCTCACGCCAAGGGTATCGTGAAAGTTGGACCGGGATCTGGCACTAACAGGTAAAAAACATGTCTATGCAGATATCAACAAATACATCTTTGCCCCCGTGATCATGACACCAGCCTGCTTTACATATTTGGTCCAATTCACAACTCACTGCAGCAGTTAAGAATGTTATTGCTAAGTATGTAAAATATATTTTCAAAAGTTATTCACCCAGCAAATAAACTGTGACATGGATTGACAGAACGATGCCACCAACGACCTGATCTTGGCCTATTAATTGTTGCAGTGTGCTTACCAGTGTCGAATTTGTAAATGGACCCGGCCCCACGGGCACTGAGGTTTTAGATTTGTTTGGGACAGAAGAAATTTCTATTTTGTGATGCATATCAAGGGAGGAGGGGGCACAAATATCTCTTGGGCCCATTGCGCCATAGGCGTGTCCAGGACTTCAGTGGTGGTGGTGCCAACTCAGAAGAATTGAATCTTTACTAATGATATAAATTTATGTATGTATGGTATATGAAATGAATGAGTAATGCATTTGTTGTTTCAAATTGGTTGTTTGTAAGGGGAGGGGAAATTATCCTTCATTCAAGCATAAGGATAGAAAACATTTAAGTGTGAACGAATCGGGATTAATTAACGACGATCCCAGGATCAATCCCGTTTATTAATCTATCATAGATAAATAGAAAATTCAGTTGTAATCTGAATATCATAACAAATTATAAAAAAACGGTACTGTAATTTATCTAGCATATTAGCATATACTTAATTTCTTTTACAGCAGAAGATAGCTTTTGTTTGTAATCTAAATAATTTGTGAGTCTGAAGTCGACAATTTTGTTGCTGCCGTACCTAATACGCCTCTGGTGTTGGAATCTACCAGTATCAACCTGTCGTTTGATAGCCCTCTCCTTTAAAAAATACAAATAAATCCACATTTTAGGAAGTTTTCGTCTTGAAATTGAGATGTTCGTAATTCACATGAAAATTGTGTAGTTTAAGCAGCATAATACTATATTATTTTTTCTTTCCATTGAAAGGATAGTTATAATTATATGCGTTTTTAGCTACTGACTATAATAAACGAAATCCTTCTTGAGCGTTTGCTCTCCTACTGTATTTAGACAAAATACCTCAAAAGTTAACAATCAGCAGTTTGAAATGTAAAATAAATTCATTGCAAAGGCTTGGAAACATCATTTTTTACTTAAGAAAGTAAGATAAAGTTAAAGTGAGCAAAACCTTTCAATATAAAAAATGAGTTTTTATAAAATGTAAATTGGCCCAGTGAGAGACTCAGACGAACTGTCCAAAACGATTGAAAAAGTTGACTTCTTCCCCATGTTAAATCTTCATAAGAAAGGTTATCATCCTAAACTTATTATCCTAAAAGTCGTATCTGTCAGGTGTAGGAATGACGATGCGGCTTGTAGCTATGAGCTGATGGCTCATTTTAAGTATTTGCGGTAATTTTTTATATTTTTTATTGAAAGTCAGTTTAATACATTATATTTGAAAATGAAAGCTAAATTTTAATTGTCAAAGGACTATATGAATTAGTTGTGAAATAGAATGTCTAATATAATCTTATGTTTCCCGGTTCCTCCTATACGTTAAAATCACGTTTTACAGAGACCGAATCTCAATCTAGTGGTGGTGCCGCGGCTCCAGTGGCACCACCTGTGGACACGCCTATGCATTGCGCGTCATACACAATCTGCGGGCCTGGTGCTTGCCTCTGGCTACCAATTTATATGTCAGTTTTAGTAAATAAATCAATTACAAATTTGTTCCACGTCATAAGCAATTGCTGTAGTTCAATAGCCAACTAAGAATTTTGTTGCTTTGCAGTTTGCAAGAAAAAACTTAGGGCTGATTAGGTTTGCAAAATAAAATAGGACAAAGGATTCTATTACTTTACATGAGAAAAAGATTTGGGTGAGTCGGTGGTGTAGCGGTTAGTACGCCGGACTTCGGTCCATGGCAGTGATGTCAAGGGTTCGAATCCAAGTTTTGCCAGTGACTTTTATCAGTACCATTCCCCTTGTACTGTAGCGACTCACCCCCTTACTTTGTCTAATACGATCCACGCACAAATCAACAGTCTATGTGATGAAGGCAAAGTCAGCAAAAAAATCCGCTAACATATATAAAAAATAAATTCAAGCAGCTTTTAGACACTAATAAAAAAATCAATTTTTACTAATATTTCGTGTCTATGGGGCACATCTAGAGGAGAGCAGAAAGTGACTGTTACTTTGAGTTGCTTTCTCCTCTCCTCTGAGGAAGTCCCTCATAGGAACGAAATATCAGTAAAATCTTTTTTTGTGTGTCTATAAGATACCTAACATTTGTTCAAGCCGCCCTAATTTTACAACTTTAACAATTTTGGATAACAGTTTTTAAGCACTCAAGTCTCTTAATAATAAAATTTATTCATTTAATGAATGTTGACATGTAATGAATGTTTGTTACCAGTAATTAAAATAACTTTTTGCAGTGTCTCTGGTTCAATGATGTCCCTAGCCTCAGCTGAAGACAAACCTTGGAAGAACCACAAGGAAAAGCGAAATAAGAGAGAGAAGCTTAGGAGAGTCTACCGTCACTTGGACGTTTAGTTAGGATTGTACATAAGTGTAAATATGGTATGTTTATTTTTTACTGTAATATATACAATATTATCCATATAATTATCATTTTATTTTGTTTTTTCCCATTTATGTTCATATTCCCGTAGTCCTATTCTCTTAAAGCTTTGATTGAAAAACTGGTTGGTTTTAGTGTACAAAGGCCCCACTGAAGTGATAGTTATCCTTTACCATAAGAAGCAGATCCTTTTTATATGTGACTTCCGAATCAAAGGCGAGCAATCACAATCTAAAAGATAAACCCAAGCTGGCTTGGTGTTTGTGTACACTCTGATCCCTTTGTTAAAAGTAAATTCTTCTTACGCTAGGCCCATCTACCTTGCAATAATTTTTATGACTTGTCATTAATTTTATTATTAAATATAATATTCTTTGTTATTAAAAAAAAGATAATAAGTTTCTCAGCTAAGTTATTACTACTACAAATTTTAGCTGAGCGTTTATCTTTTTGAATACTGTATTGCTTAGTCGGTGGGATAGTCATAATTTACTCTGTTAAATAACTTATATTGTCCCTTCACATTTCAATTTACTTAAATGTAAACTAAATTTACTGTTTGCATAATGTCAAAATAGTTTTTGAACTCAAAGAGAAAATAAAATGGTTAGATAGAAATAGGTTAGTGGAAAAAGTTGGAAGAAGGAACGGAAATGGATTTAGAAGAAATGGAAAGTGGACCATAAGCAAAAAGTTTGTTTTATCAACTATTTCGAAACTGTCAAAATCCAATGGGCAAATGCTCTGGAACAGAATGTCAGCTTCTTTTGATAAAGTTGCTACATTTTGATGAAAAAATTCAATGTTTTGGATATTATTGATCCAGTTAGTTCAATTGAGATACCTAGTAACAATTATAAAAAAAATGTTAAACAAATTTGAAGTAAAAATTATTACAAATGAAAAAATGTGTATTTTCCATGTGTGTTTAAGTGTTCAGGAAAAACAGGTTGAAATTTTGCCATAATCTAGTTTACACATATTTCAGGCTCTGATATGGTATGCCCTTAAACTATAAGGACACTAAGGGTAAAGGACTTGGGTATGAGGACTCCAAGGGTTTACAGCAATAATGTACCAATTACCTTTTGATTATTTTTAAACCAACTGATAACAAATTAATACAGGACAAATTAAAATCACAAACATTTGTTTATAATTTAATTGTATTAAAACAGAATAAACTGAAAGTTCAAACTGTTTAGACCATAAATGGTATTTATTTCCGTTAATTGTATATTGTACCATAAGCCATTGAATAAAATATGAATATTCATAGTCCAGTACTCTCATTCACCTGAACTAATGTAGCGGACATGTGGTTTGGATATAAAAAATTTTGATGAACCAAGGACAGCCGTAAATCATCATTTTTGTATTTATGGTGACCAAATATGGATATATTCTTTATTATTGATTATCTAATACAAGAGATCTTCTGATATTAAAAGAAGATATAAAACTTAAGATGTATAACAGTAAACTTGTAAGTGAAAAAAATTTAGGAAAAAAGGATCTGATCCTTTCTTAAAACATATGATGTTATAGTACAGTACTTTACTGTACTAAAAAAATAGGACACGATAAAGAACTGTAAATAAAAATTTATATATAACAGTATAAAGGTATATTATCGCAATGCAGGTGCAGTTGCGAGAGTAGGAGCTAAAATAAAAATTATTTTTTTAAAGCTGAAAAATTTTAGTGTGATTTCAAATCTTGCCAAGTTAGATTAACGAGAGTGTACTGTATAATCCGCACAATATTCAAAATAATACCTTTATGTTTTAAAAATATTCTTACCATGTTAATTTGTTCAAGTTAAACAAGTATTATAATAAATATATTTTAAATTACTGAACACCATAATAATTATGTCTCAAAGATTCACACTTACACGAATATTTAAAAAAAATAAAATATCGATATAAACTATAAAAGTACAAACTGAAGTGTACAGTTCTTTTGAGTGTTTCGGTAAAAGTTGCACTCAAATAAGATGAAGATGGAAGGGTCAGTAGAAGAGCACACAGTGAAGCAGCTGTCGCTGACACTTGCTCTCGTACTGGTGAAGCATTTCATCGATGTCGTTGTCTAGGTCATCACTTTTCGACATCTGAAATGAAACACATCTCAGCTTTAATGCAATCCCTGTTGAACTTGTAATGTGCAGCATCTTTCAACTTAATTCTGCATGAAAAGTTCTTGCAAATATTACACTGATTTATAGTGAATAATAGCACTCAATCACACATTATTAGCTGCTATTAGTTTAAGTATATTTAATCGATATTAGAGTAAAGTTGTATCGATATTATTGTATACTCTAATATGAAAACAATGGCACCACGAATCTTGAAAGAATGCAGGCCCAGATTTCCCAACAGGCCCGGGCCAAGGGCGCACCGGCAAAAATTAGTAAATGGCCTGGTTGCTTATCAATGTTGTGCCCTTTGCAACTACCCGTAGTAGTTGTTTCCAAAATTTGTGGGTGAATTTTGATGTACGTGCTACCAACTGAAATTCCTTATGCTTTAGAGTATTTTTTTGTAAGCATAGTTTCCGATGTTTGTTTAGTAACATGCTGTTTAAATAATGACGAGTCAAAAACAGAAATCAAGAGGAGAAGAATTTAAAAAAAAAAGGCGTGAAGAAAAACAAGCGAAAGAAGAAAATCTTCACAAGAAAATGGGCTACAGTACCTAAAATAACATAATTTTTCACTTTTTAAAAGTAAAATGCACCACCAATTTCTGCATCACCCTCAATCAGAAACTGATATTCTATTCAAATTTTGTAATGACCAAGCGTTATGGACAGTCAATGAGCAACTTGTAGATCATGTGTGCCAAGTTGGAGTTATTCAAAATACTGAGTTGGACTTAGATAATTCCAAACGAAAATATTCGGACAAATCTAGATTTCTATCCAAATATTTAATTTTTTAACGATAGATAGATCGTTGCTAGTGTATTCTCCATCTACTCTCGCACACGACACAACAGTGTCTGTTGAAACCCAGTAGGATGTTCGCCAGGACGTCATTTTCAATCTTTCATTATCTCCTTGGGCTTATAGCCTAGTTCAGCATGACAGCAGGATTGGTCGAAGTTGAAAGTTGATACTTTAATTCTATGTCTTAATAAAAAAAAATATAATTTTCTTTCATCCTCAAAGCGATACTAGGTTTATATTGATAATTGTTGTATGATACACATTTTTCAAACCTAGCGTTTTTATTTTATGTTAAGAATGTGATGAAATGTAACTTTCAAACAAGTGACATATACTGTAACAATATTTAGAAAGAATGAATGAACAAACTAACCTCAAACCTAGGGGCGTAAAAAATACTGGGCCTAGGCGCGCCAAAATGTTAAAACCGGCCCAGCAAGAATGTTTAACAAAATTCCCCAATCATTTTAAATACTCTAATGGAGTGGTAAAAATACTATAACCGTCTCAGATTAAAAGTTTTAAGCAACATAATTTAAAAAAATGGTTAAGCAGAAAAATTTGTTGTTTGTTAATTTTGCCTTCCGAATTTTGCTCTAGGGTATAAATTACACATGAATATAAGGTTGAATATAGGCTATTGTGCAAAAGCAAGACTTACATGAGTGATCATTTCACAAATCAGGAACGCTCCTATCGTCGCTTCTTCATGGTTGTCTTGGATATCAATGTTTATCACATGTACTGAAGCATTCTCTGTTGGCATTCTGTTTGTAATGTCTATAAGCAAACAGTTTGTTAATTTATTAGAATGGTAACAAAATTATCACATGAGTTAAAATAATGGATTTCTACATTTTGTAAATATTACTTGAAACGGAAATTTAACCATCTTGGAACTAAAAATATTTCATTCTATAATATACCAACAATGATATAACTTGAATTGATTGGGGAAAAGCCATACATATACTCTACATCCAATCTAGGATTTTTTAAATGAAAGAAACTACCTACAAATAAAATATTTATATGTTATATATAAAAAAAACCTCAATTTTTTTACTGGCCTTTTTCGGTTACCTTAAAAAGTTTCACATGGTCATTAAACATTAGGAAAAGCTTATTTTGACAATGTCAGGTCATTTTCAGGACTTTTAATTTTCAGGTTTTTAAGTTCCAATGTAATTATGTGGTTTTCAACGCTTGTAGTTGAAAGTGCAGATAAAACTGCACATATTTTCTGTTCCTTGATGCAGATATAAAATGACTCAAAATGGGGTAAAATCCACAATAAATATTAAAATTCAGAATTAAAGTACCATTAAAACAATTTTAAGTCTTCCAACCGATGTTCCCGACAGCATGTTATATACCAAGTGCGAGTTCAAAGGGTTAGGCATATTTAAAGCAAGATGGGAAATATTTCTCCAATTTATTAATTCATGTCAGTGCCTTCAAAAGAGCCAAAACCTTTACATTTCTCACACAAGAGACTTAAAAACTGAAATAGACAACTGTCTTGACAGTCTACAAATTGAAAGAGAACTATCTATGTTAAAAAAAAACTCAAATGAAATCGACGTTAAGAAAATTAGAATATGTCTACGAGGTCAAGAGTATAGAACTTGGTGCTCTCTAAGTCATAAAGGTAAAGGCGCTGAAATCTATGAAGAATACCCTCCAGCTAATAGATGGGTGAAAAATAAAGGCGATCTGACCTGTGATGAATGGCGTGAAGCCATAAAGATGACGGCAAACGTAGCTCCAGTAAGGCAGATCCCAACTGTTCCAGGCAGATCCCAGGACGGTAACCACTGTCGGCGCTGCCACAGTGAGTATGAAACTCTTGCCCATGTCCTGGGATCTTGCCCTTATAGTGAAACGCTGATAAACGCCAGACATCACAAGGTCAGATCTATGGTTGCCGAATCCCTCCGGAAATTGAAATACCAAGTATATGAAGAAGTGCACGGATTATCCGATGACGGAGGGACACGGCGAATCGACATGATAGCCATTAAAGAAGGCTCACAAATTGGAACAATAATAGATCCCAACATCCGGTTTGAAATTCTCAAATCCCAATCTAAAGAAATCCAAACTGAAAAAGAAAATATTTATATGCCGACAGCAAATTATTATAAAAAGAAATATGGCCTGGAAAAAATTGAAGTGATTGGTTTATTATTTGGTGCTAGAGGAACTATACCTAAATCAATAGTAAATTTTAACAATTTGGACTCCCTTCAAAATTATTAATCCAAATTTCAACCAGTATTCTTAAAGACTCTATCAAAATATTAAGGCATCATTTATATTCAAACTATTAGTGTAATTTTTTTGTTGTTGCGTAATCTTCATTTCGTCCCCACCTTTATTACATCAAAATTTGTGTTAGTATTCTTTGTCTCAGGCAACCCTTATTAAGGGAAGATTGTTATTCATTCTTGAATAAAGTTATATAAAGTGCAGGCACAAAACCAAATGATTATTTAATACCTTACCTTAATACCTTTACTGAAATGGCAACCTAACTCAATAGGTAGTTTAAAGCCAACTATGAATGAGAGATGAATAGAGGATGATTGTGGCACGATCTTGAACCCTTGTTACTGACTAAGGCCAACATTCTCCTTAGACAGGACTGCTAATTCATAGCCCAACAGCCCATGGTATCGAAGGACCTACAGTTTAACGTTGGATCCGAACCACAATTTTGATCTCATGAATACGAATTGGTCTAATTATGAGTATGGTCTTTATGGATGATATAGTATTCGCTAGGGCGGACGTTAATTCCCCACTAGGTATTATCGCATGCACTATCCACAATTCATGACCTCCAAGTAGCTTGATTACAGGACGACGCCACCGTCCCAGTCACATTGATGCCAATGATCCCATTTAATCAGAGTTCATTATTGAATTGCATGCCCGAAACACAGTTATAATACCCTTCATATTTTAATGTACAGTGAAATATTATATTTGCTTCTAAGCATGAATTTATATTTATTAAAAATATGTGTTCCATCCAGCACTTCTAGCCAGTAATTTTCGCCCACCTAAAAACAATCCAAGTTAATCCAAACCAGACTCAGCTGACTTACACTCAACGACTTGGTCGTAGACTCGCTCCTCGCATGTGACGATGATGTCAAACTTTTCTTTACATTGTTGAAACCTCTCCGGTCTCGTCTTGATGCGCTTGTTGCGGTCCAGCATATGCAAGAGGCCATTCTGGGTATAGCTGATCTATTGATAAGGAAAGGGTATTCAGCTTTTGAAATTATTATACAATTGCATTCAACTTTTAAGAACAATATTTTTTAAATTGATTTAAAGTAGGTGTTTTTTTTTTTTTTTTGTCAAGGTAAAATAAAGTGTCAATAATCAAAATTATATACTTTGATTAACTAAGTTTATTAGCCCAACTATTTTATTTATTTGGATTGATCTCTTGAAGAGTATAAGTTGCTAAAAAATCCAGATTGATTCCAAATTTCCATTAGAAATTTTATAATGTACCAATCAAGGTCAAAATGTTTGTTAAAACAATCTAGTTTAAACAATAAGATGCAAATATTTTTTCAGTTTTTAAATGTAGTCTTTTTTCCTGTAAAAATTGATTCTTATGATTATTGTTCTTTACGTCATTGCAATTATTCATTAATAGTTTAACCCAAATAGTTAAACTATTAACCCAACACTATTATTAGTTAACATAAACTATTAATCCAAATAGTTTAAAAGGGGGAAATCTTGTCATATGCTGCTTGTCAATAGGAAAACATTGAAAGGATACAATGATTTGTCTTTATTGAGTAAATCCTGGTAAATTTCTTCATAAGTGCAGCTGAAGTCATAGACATTCGGCCGGTCTGGGGCAGTTCCTGGCAGTTTCACTTTATCTCCTGTGCCAAAAGATCGGACTTGGAACCCTTTTTTACTGAAACAAAGTTGTCAAACAGTTGTAAATTATGTTGTTTTTTTACTGCTTTGTTGTCAATAAAAGGAAATACTGCTTTTAAAACATTCTGGTTGATATGAAGGATAAATCTTTAGTTCAGGAGGAAGTTTGCATTTCATGCCATGAGTGGAAAATAAAACAAGTTATTAAAGTTATGATAATTGTTTTAAGACAAGCAACTAATATTAGGCTTAACTATTTCTTGCATAATGTTGTTGTAAAAATAATACAGTATCTGTTGTAATATAATTTTCAGACAGCTATAACGTATTTAATAACAAAAAAAACCTAATAAAATGGTATTACAAGTATGCTGTGCTAATATTTTAAAACTGAAGATGTTAACTGACACCTACCTTAAGAATGCATGTGCCTCCATACTCCTGTTCATATTACTTGAGCATACAACTGCTACGGTGAGGTTAGACTGAGGCATTTTGAAAGTGATGACGAGAGGTCACCTGCAATAGAAATTTCAACAACTTTTTAACGTGCATAGTTTTTTTTTTTTTTTTTTTTTTTACTAAATTTTAAAGTAAATTAAACAATTAAATATTGGTAGGTAACCAGAATTATGTTGCTTAAACTTCAGCCTAATTATTTCAAATTATCTCTAGTTTGACTTTTACAAGGTGCTAATATATCATCCTATTAACATCAATACAAGTGATTGGCTGCAAGTAATATTTTAACTTGATCCTACATAACAAAATCCAAGGGTATCCAAGTGAATTTATATTCAAACTCGGTAAAAAAACAAAATAATAAAAAAAACAGAATATTCAAACACTGATTTGGGCGGTGATCTTTTGACAGATAATTTTGTTAGAGTTAAAAATAAAGGGTAAGAGAGTTAAAGAGGAAGAGAGGGTCGAAAACAAGAAGGTGAAGTAAAGAAAATCTGAATTAAAGAATAAGGACAAGAAGAAAAGCGAAAGAAGAGAAAAAGATGTTATTCAAACATCAATGAACATACAATATGTGTATGGTTTAACAGATGATTTTATTTAACAATTTCGATGCGAATGACACACTTGTGCGTCAAAATTGTAGCGACACTTTTTGCGCTAAATGATGATTTGATAACCGTTGTACTTTTATTATCATTAGTTTAACGCTTATTTGACATGGTCAGTTTCCAATTTTGTCTTTCTGTTACAGTACTTTCATATTATAGTTACATTTTATGTTATATGTTGTCTTATACATTTTATAAACACGTTAGAATCCCATTTGCATTGAAACAAGTGTGTCATTATTTATTTATTTTAAAGTCACGTTTATTTGTTGATTTTCTTGTTTTTAAATGTTCAATGGAACTAAATATATACAAATATAATCTTCATGTCAAGTTAAAAATTTCACCATTGGTCATACATGTATCAAATATACAAACAAAATTTAGCAGCAAACATGTTTAAGTTATATGTAATCTCAAGAAGAAGAGAGAAAGAAAAAAACAATTAAGAATGTAAATATCAAGAAAGACATTGAAAAGTTAATGAATGGTAAATAAGCAGGTATTAATTAAGAGGAATAAATACTCTAAAGCCAATACAAAAAGTAAATACTATGAAAACACCAATGTGACAATTGTCAATTCCCCTAGATACACTGTCAAAATTCGTCTGTGAAATAAAATCATGTTACCGTATTTGAATTGAAATTCCACAACAACGTGAGAGATTGCAGCACTCAAATCTTGGGACTGCATAACCTCGAGTGAGAGGAAAGAACAAGCATAAAGCGAGAGATTGATTTGAACAAGCTCATTCTGGAGTTAAGTGAGCAGAGTTAAGAGTTTCGTTAATAATTTACACTGTAATTTCTCTTTTAAATATGGCAACAGTAACAAAGCTACACCTCTTGTGACCCATTACACTCACTCTCCAGTCATATTCATCAGCACCATATTTCATTGGTGCTTCAAAATTAAGTAACCTATTAATAAACTAACCAGGCTAGATAGCAAAAGATGGATTAATGAAAGGTCAATGTTGTCATTGCAGCCATTGAAGGATGGAAATAACTGATCACATTCGCATATGCTTAGTGTGGTATGAGCCTCACAAACTCAGTTGTGCCTTACAAACTTTCAGTCCTCGGTTCGATATCGGGCGGTTACATAAGAATAATCTTGAGCATCACTGTAACAGCAGTGCTGTATATAGAAAACCATACAGGCTAGTTAGCCGTTGCTGAAAAATGGTAACACAAGGTATTCGCTTCCGCAGACTATGTACATCACTAAATCAATGTAACATGTAATTTGATGAATAAAGAATTATTATTAAAAATCTCAATATTTACAACATAATTCTTTTAAAGTAGGCCTATACTGCAAGAAGTGCTAATTAAGAGCTGTAAATTTACATGTATACGTTAATAACAATTTATTCAAACACCCAATTACAAAATAAAAAAAAAAATAAAAATACAGTACTCTGTGTAAAAAAGGATTACTTTTGAAGTATATTAAATTGATATTTTAAAACATTAAAAATAAATTTTCCAACCTTAAGAAAAGTTACTTGCTGCACAATCAGTAAAGTAAATAAAGCAACTAGAACGAGAACAGAAAAACGAACCTTTATCTTGCTTAACTTTAATTGTATTAACTAAGGATTCTACAATCTTTTACTATGTGAATTGCCATACATTATCTGAAGTACTAAACATTAGGTTCAAAAATTATATTAATTTAAATAAATGTGAAGTAAGGTCAAAAAAACTCCTGTGCCAGAGTTTGTAAGCATATTCAGCCGGCCAGTGTTGACAAGAGGCAGAGCAACAGAGAGAGAAGATCAATGACACCAGAGTGAGCCAGAAGACATCTTATGAAGTTAGTTGTGCCGAAAGCAAAGGCAATGTATTGTGGTGTAATAGTTGACTTTAGACATAATGAATAAAATTAGCTTTCAGACTTTCTTATCTTAAAAAAAAGGCCTCCATAATGTTTGCCTAGATATCTCGAGATTAAAAGCACCACTTTTTAACCCTATCTTGTTTTTAAAACTTTTCTTTCATAGGTAAAACTTAAATAAATTATTTAACCAAAAATAAAAATTAATACCGTGAACTGTTAGTTGGTTTTAAAAATTGTGAACACCATCATATGAACTTCCTGAAACATTCCTGTTGTTCGTGAAACTAATATTTCTTTTTTTAATTTAATTGAAACAAAGCTTAGGCCTGAATATTAATTAGTTTATATACAAATTTTAAAACATTGCTGGTTTTAACAAACAACTTCAAAGGTAAGAAGAGGCCATGTTAAATTTACGGGGTGTCTAAGAAGAACTCTAAAGGGGAATTTAATAATTAAAATTTAAGAAACACACTGGCGTGAATAAAAAAGGACATGTCCGGGAAAAAGAACATATGGTAACTGTAGGGCAAGATGGGAGATGTCCAAAAATAAGTTCAATGAAATTGTAGTTAACATTACCAAATGGAAATGTATTATTTCAAGCAACAAAGGCATGAATTGTCTTGGATCGTAGAATGGTAAAAAGGTTTCAGAGACATCAAAACTAAAATTAACTAAAGAAAACTTACACCTATACAACGAGCATTCAATGAGTTCTCAGTGGCATAAGACATTCATGACTCACATGTTTAGACATGCAAAGAAAAATACAACCAAATAATTTCAGGAGAAAATTACATTAATGAGACACAGAAGCCATTTAAGAGTAGGATTATATATAACACATAAGTTAATTTTATTCAAATTTGAAATCAGAGATTGAAGATTCAATTTCCATTTCTTATTCAATTATGAAGAAATAAAGGGAATAGCTAACAGTAATAAAATGGGTGTCATGCCAAGAAAATACAGTGTAAAATAAATCTTACATTAAAAAAGACATTAGGATATAATTTTTTCACTTTTTACTGTACTTTAATTTTTAAAACTTAAAGAAGGACTCAATGAAGTAGAGGTTAAGTTATAGTGTCATTTGCAAATGAGAAGGATGTCTTACCAGTAAAAAATTTAACTTAGGCCAATCTCCACAAAATTCAACAATGTTGAGAAAAATTACATTAATTAGAATAAACATATTATAAAAGATATTTACAATATTTTTAAGTTAGGATGCAAGAACATTGAACATTTTTTCTATTTCTCAAATGGATTTCCCTGGTGATAATTTACAGCAGAATCTGTTGGCTTTACCTAATATCTCACGAGAACTTTCACTGACTTTCGTGCAGAGTTAAAAAATTGTGTTTTACTTTCAGCCTAAATTGAGAATTACTGAAAATACCCATTCTATTTATGGTAAGAATACATTAGAATTTTAAAACAAAGTCCAAATGTAACAATATGTTTACCAAGCCTAAGATGAAACCAATTTAAAAATTAATTTTAGCGTGATGAGTTATAATTTTAATTTGTGGTTCCGGACTATCGTCAAATTAATGACACGAAAATAAATTATGCATAATAGCGCAATCACATAAGTTAACAGGACTGATTATTGCAAAAGAACATAACTTAGCACATGTGTTATTTCCGATGCTAAACTTGAGGACCTAGCATGAATTTGGTGTCAGTTTTACGCCTAGCTATTAAATTTCAATTCTAGATGAAATAGAGATTGTGAAGATATCAAATTTAACTTAGTTGATCAGTTTACATTTGTGTAGGTTAATTGTAAAAAAAAACCTGTAAGTTATAGTTTAAATTGTGGGATAGGCCTAAGTTATCCACAAACAACAAATCTAGGCCTCATTAAAATTCAATAGAGGAATGAATATTAACTTATATGAATCTATTCACGAAGTTGAATCGATATCACCCCAAACTCATCATGTTACTCATATTAAGGGATAATTGTGCAAACATAGAACATAGAGCACTTCTGTTCATTCTTAGGCCAGAGTCAACAAGTGCTGATCTAAGTAGGCCTAGATTACAACTTTGGCATAGGATTAATAAATCCCTAACAACGAATGCAAGACAACATTAAAAATCACAATTATAGTAAGTTTAAATTTTTTTTCTTTTGACGAAATGTGGCTGAATTTACAAAATAAAAGATGAAAGGAAACATCATCAGTTCTAACCTGTATAAATAAAAATGGGCTGATTTAACAAAATAGCCTACGTGTGACAAAATTATACGTTTGAAGTTAATTCTTATTAATGAATAAATTTAATAAATATTTGGAATTAACTCAAATCCGTCGGAAATATAACTGTTAACGAAGAAAATTAAGTAGCCCATAACCCTACATTAAATTAATGACAAACGCAGGCAGGCAGACGCGACGCAGACAACAGAGAGAGAGAGAGAGGAGAGACGAGACGAGACAGACAGATCAGAAAAGAAGAAGCAGGATGACGTAAAAGAATATCACATATAAGAATATAAAATCTATTTTCACACAATAAAACCATTCGTCACTCGAGAATTATACGGTTCTATGTGATGTTTTACTAGTTTTGAGAAAATCGATTTTTAAAGTTTGACATTTTTTCTTCTAAAATCTAATCAAGCTATTGTTTTCATTGATACTGGATTAGGTTCTTTGTTTATTTTTGTATTGCCTTAAAAAAAACCGAAAAGAAAAATTGAAAATTACTTTGTATAAAAAATTAATTAAAAAAATAGTTGCTTAAACATAGAACCTTGCAGTTCTGCTTTGTTAAATAACATGGTTGTATGTCAAGCAATAGAACTTTGTGGTTTGGATGTCAGTTAGTTAATTTTCAAAATTCCAAAGTTGTATGTGACTTTAAAAATGTTCAAGTTCTTGGTTAAAAACACCTCTGACTTCATATTTTGAACACAACTTTGGATTGATAATGGTCAAAATGTACTCAAAATTATTTATAAAATTAAAACTTGAAAATAAATATCATATTAACTTAAGAGTTAAACCCTTCAGCATGGCTACAAAGCCGCAAGGTCATCCTTGAGAAATTCATCACTCTTGTAGTAGTTCCTGTTCTTGATAAACTAAATCACTATTTTGAGACAAGAATCTAACATAGCTAGTGGGTATTTTAACATGAATATGAATGAGAGATGAGTGTAGGATGATTGAAACTCAGGCAGCATTGTCCAGACGAAACTTGTAGGTCAAGCTAGTTGTCTAATTCAGAAGTTCATAACAGAAACGCTGTAGCTGGTTGAGTGGACAACAAGAATTCTGTGTCTATCTGTGTCTACTGCATGTTGTCGAGTGATAAAGTTCTCAATATTTTACCTTACGTGTATCAGACAGAGTAGGAGGTAGTTGCCGACAACAGCATACTTAGGTACCTAATCTTAAAGTGGCTTTCATTAAGCCTGAATTCGCCTCCTGTGATGATTTGGATGGTATAAATACGGTATATGAAGCTTAAGCATTATTTCATGCACTCTTGGTGAATGTCGAAATGAAAGGTGATTATGGAATATTGTGCATGGTAAATCATGGCCAGGTATACCTCAGTCATACAGCTCCTCAATTGAGAGGAAGGAAGCAAAATCGAGACAAACTATTGGTTGTCTGGTCAAAATAACCTTTCCAGCTGAGTTTTCGTCTGATATGAAGCCAAGCAACTTTACAGGGTCTGTGTTTTCCAGCGGTTTTCTTGAAAGACTATATAGTTTGTTGTTTTTCATCACTTGGCTGGAAGCGGATTGACAAAAAAACATGTAGTAAAGTAATTAACCATCATAAGACGTTAATATGGACAGATGTTTCCAAAAACCTGATCACGGTCAGAGCCAACAGGGAGGAGAGAAAGTATTCCCTCCAAACATGATCACAGGGTCATCAAGATTTTAATAACAAGAAACATATTTGACCCAAAACCAAACCCAGATTCAACATTCTTTCTTGCCTAAAACTGCTCCATATTAATCACAACGATTACTGTTCTTTTTTTAGGAAGAAACTTGAGGTGAAAGGAGCAGTGTCCTTAGCTCCATATAAAATACAGCTTTTGATCAAGATATCGTGACAGGCACAGTCAAAAGCTCGCTGTGGTCGCAGAAAGAGAAAGAGCTTCATGATTCCAAACAGAATTTTAATGCTGTCTGCAACCTTCTTTAGCAACAACATCATCGGTGGACTTACAGCCTTTTACGGAGGCCAAAATAATGCTTTCTATAAATAAGCTGATGCTGATGTTCAAAGAAGGTTTTAATTTATGGTTTAATGACAGCAGAGTCTCAATAAACTTTCCAAATACATGAGTTATAGTTATATTGGCCTATATTGAGTAATTGGTATTCCCCTTTCTTGTAAACAGAAAGAGTTCATTTTATATAATGTCTTTAAAAAAGTCTAGGAACACACCACGGGTCAGGTATTCATTAGCAGCAACTGCGAGGAAATCAGCAATAAAAATCCATTATCTCTCTGAGCAGGAAGGTAGCAATGCTAAACACGTCGGAGTTTTTTGTTGGCTTTGAAAAAGCGGATTGTTTTCAGTGCTCACAAGTTCTGTTAACGTGATTGACTGGAAAATTGAGAAAAATTTGGGTATGGGATGAGCTGTGGGTTATTGTCTCTCCTGCAGCTGAAGTGGATCCTCTGATCTTCAGCTACATATATCAGACAGGACCCCAACAATACTTCTTTCCTTCTTTCTTCAGGTAGTCTTGTCGACGACATCGTGGCATGAGACCCGTCTCGTTATTATTGCAGTGTTCGGTCGAACCAAAATAAGGACTGGGTTGTTCGGCCAGGTTAGGTCAGGAAAAAGGGGAGTTTATAATTAAAATTTTTTATTAGGCCTTAAGATTAGACTTTCGAAATCACTCTAAAGTCTGATGGCAGTGTGGAGAGAAACTTTATTCCAATATAGGCCGGATTTTGCTCAAGAAGATTTAAGTTATGCTGATTTGATTGGTTAATAGATCTATTGATCTATTCCTGGTATTATACCTATATGGATATGGACTAGGAATAACTTTTTTCTTTTGTAGTATTTCTTAGACCCAAAGAAGGTACTGTTAATATTTCCTGATTTTAAAATTGTGATAACTCGTGAATGTGTTTGTTTTAAACCTAACACCCCTCTAATAACCTTTACAGAGCTGATGAAAAATTATTAAATGATTCAAGGTCAGCAAAATCAATTTATTTGTTATAAGTTACTTAGTCGTTAATCAATTGGAGTTAACTAAATCCCATGCATCTTATTTGAAAATGGTTCAGGGCACCTCCGCTGACCTTAAATAACAAAGATTACGTGTTAGAAACCAACCTTTTTGAATTAAATATATTTAAATAACAAAGTTCTATTTATCACATAGAACCCCTCAGTTTCAATTGAATGAGCTATCTTTAAGTTGCATGGTTCTATGTGTCACATACAACTTTGTACGATCACATTCAGAAATTTACTGGTTCTAAGTGACACATACAACTTTGGAATTTACTGAAAACTCCAAAACATCAGTTTTCTGCATATACAACCATGTTATTTTTGTAATAACTTTGGATAGGATGGTACTGCAATCTGCAGGGTTAGCTTGAAAGATAGAGATTTTTTCACAGATTTTTATAGTACTCTTAACTCAAAACACCCAAAAATATCACATAGAACCTTATAATTCTCGAGTGACGCATTGATAAAGTCAATTTTGCATTTTGTGGTTTGAAACTGTAAGGGGGGAGCTGGATTAATATTGTTTTATTTAATTATTAATTATTGATTGTTGGGTTTTTAATTGTTAGTTTCAGGTAAATCATTAAATCATTTTATTTAGCCGTTAAACAAAAAGTAATAGGCTATGTCAAATTAACAAGATTTTAAGTCCTCTTGACTTCCAAACACAATCCATGCTCAGTCACTATAACTAAAATACAAAAATGAGAAAGCGAGAAAAAACAAACAAGCAAAAGCAAATAAATACATCACATTATGCCACACCATGCACAAAGTCAAACTCAGCAAACACAAGCAGTTACTTCGCTCCATTCCACTCCACAAGCTACTTTGTTCATACATAATTCCATGCTGTCCATGCAGGTCAAGGTCTGTAAAGGAAGAAGCATAACTTCTTCCAAGGTCAGCCGTATAGCTTTTTTTTTGTGTTCCGGATATGAAGCGTCTAAACTAAAACGGAAGTGAAGTTACGTAATAATATTTACCATTACACAGCTGATTAAGAAATGAACATAGATATATACTAATACACCTGGATCGATAACTGAAATGGCGGAATAGCGGTAAAAACGAGCCGGCTCCCCCCACCACTAGCCAGTATTGCCACCGCGCCGCCGCCGCGCCGCGCCGAATATCAGCTGACACGATTGTTGTTGGTGCGTCAGCTGCATTCTTGTTTGTTTACATTCTTTTAAATGTTCAATTATAATTATGATGATGAAAGATGGTTCTGTACTTGCAGCTTTAGGATGTATTAGTGCACATTCTAAAGGCTGAAATTTATCATTTTATAGGTAAGAAATACTAAAAAGTTACAGTATTACTGTAATTTATTTAATTAATTTATCTATTTATTTAAATTACAGTAAATGATTACTCGCGCAGGGTTGGCAACACTGACCATGAATACTGGCTAGTGGTGGGGGTAACGGCTCGTTTTCGCAACACGTAGTTACCAATCCAGGTGTATTAGTATATATCTATGGAAATGAATGAAGCAGTCTTGCCACAGGTACGATATTTATATCGTAACCACGCCATATTACTCTACTTTAAATTTGGATTATTAGTTGATAACAAACCATTAGGTAATGACCAAATTACAAATTATCAATCAAGGTAAATCTAAAACCATAAATTCTACCCTATTTTGCTTTGAAATTCCTTATTTTAGTAATTGTTGAGACAAAAAATTCCCAACGCAAACGAGAACGATTTTTGTTTGCTGTTTTGTTTACAACACTTGCCGGTAGGCGACATCCATGGATGTCGCAGAAAGTGACACCATTGCTCTTATGTGATGCGGCTCTCCTGGCCCTGGCCTATAGTCTCCTTGCATGCAGGTCAGCTTCCCAGTACTTATCAATTTCGTAAAAGGGATTGTTTAACAGCCAGGCCTTTACTACAGCTTCAAAGCGCTTTGTACATGTGTGGCATTGAATAGCCTTATACCTAGAACAGGGAAACAATTTAAAGTTTTGCTCAGCCTACATCTATTCCTAAATAGATTTAGATTGTTCCTAGTTACATAGGTATGAACATCACAATTTTTAGGGAGGTTGGCTTCGATTTTCTTTGTTTCGACCAAGCACTGAAATATGTAGGCACTATGCACTGTCAAGATTTTCTGACTAACAAACAGAGGCTTGCAGTGTTCAAGGTGCCAGGCATCACACAGGATCCTCACAGCCTTCTTCTGCAGCAAAAGTACTCTGGTGACCCTGGAGGAATGTCCCCAGAGTCTCAAGCCATACAAAATATGGGAATGAAAAAAAAAAAACATGATAAGCAATTCTCACAAATGCAGGAGGCATATCTATCTTAAGGCGTCTCAATAAATACATTACTCTACTCTGTTTCTTGCATACTGACTCAACGTGCTCATTCCAAGTTAGCTGAGGATCAAGCGTGAAGCCTAGCAGATTGACAGGATCATAATCATTACTGGCATTATTAAAGACTAAAAGAAATAGATTGAGTCTTAGAGTCATTAAGTAACAGATTATTACTACGGAACCACCCAGAAGCAACATCCAATAGCCTCTGAACATCTGCCCTAGCGACAGAGAAATTGATGTTGCTAGAGAAGAAGGGTGGTGTCGTCAGCGTAAAGGAGAACACTTCCCGCTAGCCTGTAATAGATATCATTGATAAAAACAATGAACAAAAAGGGGCCCAATATGGAGCCCTGTGGGACACCATGCTCAGTATGGAGGGGAGAGGAACTACCATTGTTCCAGTTTACAATTTGGGACCTATGTGTGAGATAGGACGTGAGGATTCGAAGGGCATCGCCTCGTACCCCGTACCTCTCGAGTGTAGTGATCAAAAGCGTACGTGACACGCAATCAAAGGCACGTGATAGGTCGTACAAAACAACGGCCGTTGAATTTTTTGTTAATAATTGTCCGAAAAAGGGAGTCCACAGCATCCATACTGTGGATCTCCCCCTGCGGAAAGGTCAAGGAAGTAATGTAAGGAAGAAGTATTTGAGCTTGCTGTTGTATGAGTAGGCTGGAACTGTTATTAAACACTAGGTTGTTTGTGCTGACCTATTGGTAGCTCTCTGGCTTAAATAGGTCAGCAGACTTAGATTCAGGGGAGTGTGTCTAGTGCAGTGATATGAGTTTATAGATTTGGGGGGTTAGATCCTAGGGGCCATGGGGCTCAAGGCCTGGAGCCCGGGGTAAGTTTAAATTAGATGGGGTTTTCCAAATTAAGGGGGGGGGTCCTATACAAATTGATAATTTGTTTTAAGTTTCTCTAGTTTAAAGATTTGAATTGTTTCCTTGCGATTTCCAGTCTACTTAACCCTAATATTAAACTTTATTTGTTGAATAAGTTCTAATTTATGTATGTGTTGCCTGGAATATGTATTTTGTAATATTTGATAGAGCATATCGTCCAAAACATGTTTTGTATTTGAGGATACTGTGTATAAAACAACCATCTTCTTGGAAAGTTGAGGCTTTGAGAAGCATCATTATTTATTATTGTCATTATTTATCATTATTGTCCTTTCAAGTTTGTTTATCTTTCATTATTTTACTGATTGGAAAGATTGTCTTTTCTGTTGGTTGTATAAGTATTGATTTAATTTCTGTTAATTATATTTGGGTTCATCTTAACATGTCTCTTTTATTCTTTGAGCTACGCCCTCAGTCATGTAGTGTGGCTTCTCAGTCTGGCCAACTAAAAGTCGCACTTATGACAAAACCACTAGCATTTTTTGTAATGTCTTAAAGGGGAACTGTCCATATCTCGGGCTTATTACTATCTAACGTCGACTTGTTTTCTACGCTCTAAATAAAAGACAAATTTATTTAATTATTATTTTTTTATCTCTCATTCATACTAGGCTTTAAACTAGGTACCTATGAGTTAGGTCGCCATTTCAGTAAAGGTGTTAAAGGTGCAGTAATTTTGAATTTGGGTCAATGTTTTTTTTTCTTTGACTTGCAAAACTTTCAACTTCACCAGTGAAGGGCAACTGGCCGAGTTTAAGTGTATGAATTGTAAATTATACCCTTTAAACTATTACAGTTGAAGTGGCTCAAGAGGTAAAGGCTCTGAATAAGTTGGATAAAAGATTGCTGGTTCAAATCCTCACACAAGTCAAATATTTTTGCTCGATTTTACTTACAGTAGTGTACCAGGGGAACCGAGCTTGTACTCGGTAAAATTATTAAGCAGCACCCTCCTTTCATAGACAAAAGCTCATTTGCACCCCTCACTCGCCCTAGCTCCTCCTTTTTTAAAACGAGCTCGTTCACTTCACTCTCTCGCCAGGTCAGTGGATCCTGCACTTTGGTATAAATTTGTTGAATTACAAGTTAAAGATTGAACCACATTGGTTGATATATGCAATTATCAGCTGATTTATTTTGTTCAACTTATTAGCTGCAAAAAATTTCCATGTTATCCCCATGGGGACTTTGAAGGGCTTTAGCATGAAAACCGGATTTTTCCCAGCCATGGGATCCAATCGATTTCTCGTGACCAAAACCCCATTATTAAAAAAAATCAAAAATTCTTAGAGAGAAGAAAAATTTTGACTGTACAAACGATGCTTGTTTTAGAGTATACGATTTTTGACTGCTTGGCAAAAATGCATTCATTTATAAATGTTGGCAAATAAATGCACTGACCATATATGGTTAGGTATACGTTGGATATTTTTGTTGGTTGGTTGGTCCTACGATGCCAACCTCGCGCTTTGTTACACTCCCTACCGCTATCCAACGATTTGTGCTACTATGAACAGGACCTTCATTAATAGCCAAACAAACAACGGCAGCAGGTCCAGTATCGAACCATTAAATAGCTACTACCTTTGACTAAGGATACAAAGGATACATACTTTGTATGTAAAGTCATTGCTACTATAGTAACTTGTTTCATGATCGAACCGACAACCATCTGATTCTAAGGCGAGCACTCAGAAATCAGCTATTTCTTTTGTCATAGTTTCAATTTGCTCACACGGCGTGGCGGCTTCGCTTCTAAAAAGCCCCACTTCTAGCTTCTAGCCCCGCATGGCCACTCCTTATGTATGATTCCTCCAAGGTAATATATAAGGAGGTATATATAGTGGTAATTCGACCTTTAAGTTATGTTATAACACGGCCATCTCTAGTACAAGGCCATGGCGAGCGAGAAGTGGCAACGTTGCACAGAGAGTATTCGGCGCTCTGTCAGTAGCATTGCAGTAAATGGATGAAGTCGTGCGCCGTTAACTTTAATCGCCTATATTGTAATGTTTAATTGGAAAGTATAGCTTTAGCCTCTATGGTAATTTAGAGGAAGAGTCAAACTTACTATAAATAGCAGCCATAACTCGTTAAAAGCGGTATTTTCATTTCTAGATGAAATTATATCGGACTTGATGGTGAGTGCACGGAGTGGATAAAGCCGCGATATACGATTACTCGGTGTTATGTGTGTTACATAAAACTCTTTTTATACAAAAATCCAAATTTAATAGATAAGGAATAAATTTTGTAGTTTCGATTATTTTACTAACCAGAAAATAAAATTAAAAAGGAATCATTATTCAATTTAGCGTGTGTGATTGATAGCAATCCATAGCCGAAACGGTCATACTCTTTTAAATATTGAAATAACCTAAAAATTATCATTTTTATATCTTCATAAAAATTAATTCCCAGTACATAAGTGAATAAAAATTCAAAACATCCAATTTATCTAGTTTAACTATAGAATGTAATGTTTTAAACTAAAACTTTTACAGGATTCTTTTATATTTAAAACATGCAATAATTTGAAATCTGAGTTTATTTACATTATAGTTATATAAATATAATTTATTAATTATAATCTTATTACACATTGTAACTTGCAAAAAAACAAAGAATACTATTACAATTTTTGATATTATTTTAAAGTCTATTGTTGTATAAGTGATTTCTTAATATACTAATTGAGAATTTGATTGCCGTCAAGGCTATTAATTTTTGAGTATTTTTTTCCAAATTATATTTATTCAAAAAATCTTGAGTAAATTTAGGAATACAGAATAAATTTTGCTTGTTTCCCATTCAAAATATAGTAATTAACGGACGATTTATATCAATTACTAAGCAATGTAACAAATGTAACAAACAATACGAAGTAATAGTTTCTCAGATTGTGTCCATTATGGCAAACATTTTGTTAAAAAACTACTCAAAGAAAATTAATGATTCAATTAGTAGACCATCTAACAAAAAGAGTAAGTTGAATATCTTGTCTTAGCCATATAACGTAAGTTGCTGAATAAACATTGTATTGTTTTATGCAAAATTCCATTTAATAAATATGTTATCTTGATACTAATGGTTTCTTTATTATACCTTACAACCCACTTTCAAAGGCTTTTTACAAATATTTCATACTAAAGTGCAATAACGGGAAATAATAGGTGAAAGTCCCATTGAAAACAATAGCGCGAGTGACAAGAACGTTACTACGAGTTGAGGCCGATGCGGCGTTGCCAGGTCGAAGGACATGGCCTTGTACTAGAGATGGCCGTGGTTATAATCATAGAGGCCAATGAATTTTAAGAAGAAAAAAAACAAATAACAGGTGTTGCTAAAAAAAAGGAATCGCTACAGGGTCAACTATTCCTCCGAAATCTGGTGGTGGTGGGGGAATTGGAGGGGACTTGCACTGTTGAGCGCGCAACACTACTTGCATTGTTGAGTGCGTAGGAATTAGTATGTTGCCAACGAGATTAAATAGATATCTATTTAATCTCGTTGTATGTTGCCGTTCCCGTTCAGAGTTCACTCCACTCTACTGTTCAGTGTCCACTTCGCCAGTGGCAATGTTTCAATGTTGCAACGGTTCATTGGATAAGAACTACACAAATTAAGACCCATATTATGAAACCAATTGTTTTTATTTAATGCGATTTCCGCGTTAATGAGCTGTTAGATTTAGACTAGAGCTTCTAGGAATAGGCCTCTCACTACAGATTCAAGATTTATTTGCCTTTAAATATTTACAATAAATACAATTGGCAAAGTCACCAACTAAAACTATAAACTCCTTAGGCTAAATCTGCTGAGCAACAATAAAACAAAATAATTACATTCAAAACGTCTCAATAATTATTGTGACTATAGGCTATATTTTTAATATAGGCCTAACTATGTACCCTAATATGAGTAGCCTCAGTGTTGTAGTGGCAAATTTTCCAATGTGGGAACGCTTAATATATTTGTCAAATTCCCTGAAAATTAAGATAAAATTTCCCTGAATGCGTACGAAAGCAATAGCTTTGCGTATTAGGCTATATATTTTAAGCTAACTGAATTTACTGAGGATTCAAGAAACTATTTAATAATTTAGATGATTTTGAGAAAAGCAAAATAAAAAACCAGTATATTTTTATACTTAACTAACTTTATTATTTCACAAAAAAGGTTGTTTTAAAAAAGGTTATTAATAAATTTATAAACTACTTTTATTTTTAACCCCCAAAATAACAACATACATACCCTAATTTTTAAATGACATATTCTATATACAAGTATAAAAGCAGAGAACTAAAATGAATTAAATCCATAAAACAGAGGGAAAACAGAGTAATTAATTACAATGAAAGTTCATTGACAGATTTACAAAATCATGTTTACAAATAGTCGGTAAATGCATCCTCTTCTGTTTCTGTAGGTGTGGAGGGACGGGAGAGTGGATGCCCGCCTCGTATACGGTAGGGTCTACTCTGCACAATACAAAGTTCAAGCGAGAGTGAGGTTATATTTGGAAACAGATACAGAGTAAAATCGTGTTTACAAAAGTACATTGCATTTTATTATTGGCATAGAAATATTTTTAAATATTTTTATACTGTTTAATTAATATTTGTATTTAGAAACATATTAGCTATTTTCTCGGATTTTCCATGAACGGGGCATTGGGAATTTCGCGGGTTCTTGAAAACCAGTGTGGGAACGCCGTTCCCACGCGTTCCCGCACCACTACACCACTGAGTAGCCTTCTCCACTGAATTTGTTTGAAACTGAAATTGGGACAGGGATCAATTTGTTAGGCCAAATTCACTCCATAGCTCTGAGGTTGTTGGTATATGGTAGACAATTTTTATAGCTTCTCTTACAGTGATGCAAAGAGTTGAGTCAAACTTGACTCGCTACAGGTCAAGTCGACAAACTTCGAAGGAGGCAGTTTTTAATTTAAATTTCAAACCTTACAAGAGCAAAAAAATATATCAACAATTAATTACTGAGGTCATATCATCACTGATAAAGCAAAATTATATCTAGGTATTCCATCCACCTTAAGACGGGATCAGACTTCAGATACGGTGATATAAATGATATTCAGAATCATAGTGATATAAAATGTCAACAATAATACTAAACAACTCAACATCACCAACAATGAATGACCTTTAAACAAATGATAAAGTACTAATTATAATTTTTTTCCTACGACTGTCCGTGAAAACAGTTGTTTACGCACTCGATACTCGTCGCAAAACAGGTGATTGCCGTATTCATTTTACTTTGCGCACGCTAGATTTACTTTGGGCACGCTAGATTTACTTTGCGCACTCCAGTGTTTAAACATTAGAACACAAAACAATTTGCATTAGCCAGCAAGGAAATGTTGATTAGTCAGGAATTAAGTTGGCAACACTGGATATAAACATCTGATCTATTGTCATTGTTGTCGTTTTCGATTGAATCAACATAAGCATAAGCATAAGCATAACCTACAAACCAGCTACAGGTGAGCTGGGTGAGCTACAGGTGTAAGTTAGGTGCGCAATGATCAACTATGACAGAGACTTTAGTGATATAAGTGACTTATTCCCTGACGATCTTGCTAAAACTGCTAAAACAGTGGCGTTAAATTTTCTGCATGAAAAATCCAATAAATTTTTAACTAAATGTAGGAAGTGCATAATACAGGATATCATTAATATCACTATCTTGAGACAGGGACCTCACATAGTGGGTATTTAACGTGAATATTAAACGTTTATACTTATAAGAAATATTTGGCAGTCGTAGGAAAAAATTAATATGCAACTCGTGCGAAAAGTGCTTTCACTGCACTCGAGAGAAATTATTCCGCACTCGCCTGCGGCTCGTGCATAAACATTTCTCTCGAGTGCAGCAAATCGGCACTTTCCACACTTGTTGCATAAATAACTATTATGTGTTTTTAAATAAGTGTTGTAAAACAGCCTACATGGGAAGTCTAGCCTATTTAAGAGTCATCTTCACCCCTGTGCCAGTAGCCCATTGTTGCGCAGTCGGCAATGTTAATCATACGGCTTTTATGCTAAAACATGGTCTTGTATTCCCCTGTTTCGGACGCCGTTTTTCAACCGATTTTCTTGGAATTTGGTAAGTGTTTAGTTGAATAGTTATATTAGGTTTCTCATACCTCGGAATTTTGAAAATTTAACAAATATTACTCTCTGTGACGTCGAAATGTAACTCGATTTTCCTTATTTAATATTTCAAAATTTAGTAAAATTTTAAAAATTTCAAGGTATGAGAAACCTAATATAAGTATTCAACTAAACACTTACCAACTTTCAAGAAAATCGGTTGAAAAACGGCGTCCGAAACAGGGGAATACAAAACCATGTTTTAGCATAAAAGCCGTATGATTAGCATTGCCGATTGCGCAACAATGGGCTACTGGACCAGGGGTGAAGATGACTCTTAAATTTAAGCCTTTCTTGCCTGATCTTGTGTTTATTACTACGCACTCAACAATGCAAGTAGTGCTGCGCGCTCAACAGTGCAAGTCCCCTCCAATTCCCCCACCACCACCAAATTTCGGAGGAATAGTTGACTCTGTAGCGATTCCTCTAAAAAAAACATAATTTACGTCAATTTGTCAATTCTTTTCTTTTTTCCATGCGATACCCGGCAACCTTGTATAAAGTCTGATGTAATTATATTTTCTAATCTCAAGGGTTTAGTTAGATTTTAAAATTTCAGTTAGTGAGTACAGTATTCATGAGACAGTAACATTAGATCCAATTCAATTTGCTTTCTTCTGTGTATTCGTGTAAACTCAGTGTGGTTTAAAGTTACTGTGAGTTGAGGTTAGGTCCATCAATTTTATATTTAATGTGTTAATTTCACAGGGAATTGAATTGTTTTCACTTTTCTAGTACGAAAAGTTTATATTTAAAATGACGTCCTGGCTTTTTGGATCAAGACAGAATAATCCACCTTCTGGGGAGTTTCCCCAATTCCCACCTGCAGGTGGGGGTGATGGGGGTGGAGGAGAAACTGATGAAGAACGTAAAAAACGCATGGAAGCCTACAGATTTGATTCTGCAGCACTTGAAAGAGCTGCCAAAGCAGCCAAGGATCTCGAAAAGTCAAGTAAGTTTTTAAAAATTTTTAACCTCGAGCCTATTTTGACTTTTTGCTCGGTTAACCCTCCAACTGGTCATTATAATTTTCTGTACTGGTAAGGTATTTTTGACTGCCCAAACACTAAGTAAAATCAACATAAAACATATAAATTGCTACAAAACATACAAATTATCCTACATTTTTTCAGAATGAAATAGGCTAGGCCTAGTCAAAAATAATAGCCTATTGTTTATAGTGTAGGCCTACTTACAAAAATTTATTATGTTAATCCTCCTATTGTGTAACAATAAAGATTTTTTTCATTGTTTTCCTTTTAGAGTTAGTATCATGCTAAGGTATGTTATCCATACAACAAAACTAAGATAGCCAAAATGACCACAACTATATTGGCTTTTTACTGATGTATATGATTTTTTATATCATAAATAAAATATTACAAAGCAAATATGTGAGGTAAACACAAACCACTTTTTCGCCGCCATATTTTTTTTATTTTTCATTTTTTATTTTATTAATTTTTTATGATAAAAATTTTAATAGGCCTATTTAAATAATAAATATAACTATTTATTATGGGTCGGTCCATGTCAAATCAACACAGTTTTTATAAAATTTTTATCTCACCATCTCAGATTTGGTTGAAATTTGGCATACTTGTAGCCTCTGTAGAAACTAAGAAAAATACAAAATTTCATTGAAAAATATTTATCCGTTTAGGATTTAGAGCTATGTAAAGTTCCCAAAAAACGCCATAAAAAGCTCGGCCGACTATATTTTAAACTGCAATTTCAGCTCTCCTAGTTGACTTAGAGAGATGGGAGTGGTGTCATTTTGTTGCATTTTGTATGCCCTTTCATATGATATACATCACAATATATGTTAAGATAAAAAGTTTTTTTTCAAAATCAAATTCAAAATTTTAATTTGAAATTTTGAAAAATGCGTACTTTTAAAAATTTTGAAAAAAATATATGTTTTTCACTATGTTTTTATTAGTGGATTCCCAAAGTATAATAATGGGATTCCAATGGGTTCACTTGCATTTAAATTTTATAGTGATCACAGTTTTGACGAAAATGCGCAGTCTATTGGGTTTTAGTCAAAATATGCAAACTATTTTCATAAAGCTAATTGGAAAAACGTTAAGAAGCATTTTTAATATGTTTTTAATAAGAAAGCCTCTATAAAGAAAATAAATATAATGTTAAGAATATTTAATTAAGTTGATATACACAAATCATTTATTTGTTGATAAAATACACGATATTAACAACCTCATATCGTTTCTTTGCTTTCTCAATACTTATGCACTAAATTGTATGAATTAATTAATTAGGATCTAGATGGCTTGAAAAATTACAGCAAAAAATGTTTTAGTATTGACTAATTTGCCTTTAATAAAATGACAGTTACCTTGTTTATGTGAGCCTACAGTTACCTTGTTTACGTGAGCTAGAATTGCTTCAGTGCTTCATTTGATTTTGCAGTGTCCTCCCCAGAAAGTTTGTATATTCTTCCTGTGGGTGTAGTAGGGTCAACCGTGCACAAAATATCATTTAAAGATGTCCAAAAAATGTCAGGTTTTCCACTTGGGTATGAAAAAGATGGGGAAGGACCAGCTGGATGTAGAAATGTGCCTTTTACTTCGTCTTCACTTTCATTTTTATCAAGCACATAAAGCTAGCCACCATTTACCATCATACTTAACAGTTACATAACCGTTAACATCTGCCATTGACATTTTCCCAACTAGTTTTGTGGTAATCACTGTGCTGTAATTTGTGTCATAAGAAAAAGCTTTGACTTTGATTTCGATCAAGTTTCTTTTAATGGGCAAATAAGCATGGAACTATTGAGTTCCTTTTATGGTCTGTGCTTTCTCAAACCTTGCACTCAAAAATGTTTCAGTATCTGTATACTCTTCTTGCTAGAAAAATTCAAAGTTAACACTTTTAATATTTTGGATCGGCCAATCAAAAAGTTGTTGAGGCGTTAGTATTTGATTTTTATAAGGTCTCTGAAGGCTTGCCCTTGTAGCCAACCTTTTTACGGTCTCACACCACCATCACATGCTCCCTGACCATGAGCTGTAGCCGAAAAGTGCCACTCTGCCTCTATTCCAAAATCTTGGGAATGGAAACACAGATTAGAACAATTCTATTTATTTTTGTATTGCACTGCACTTCTGTCAGAAAAGTAATACATTTTCTCAATATCAAACTGAAAGTAACTTTTCAAAAACTAAATGAGCTTTTTTGAAAGCAGTAGACAGCTGTTGTATTGTGCTCGAAACATTCAGATGTAGTAACATAGCTGACACGTTTTACTTTGTCGTCTTGATTACAATAAATTACAAACGGGTGTATTGTTAAGGTAGCATTCCTAAGCGACGACTCTAGCGACTCCAGTCGTACGGCTGTAGCCCATAGAAATATAAACAGTTTACAGTTCCATGCTGTAGCCGCGCGACTATGACTCACACTGCTTCGCATGTAGGAATAGCACAAAAACATAGCTCCAGTCGTCGCGGCTGATACGACTAGACTGCTCATGCAAGCAGTTTAGTCGTACGGCTCGAGCCGCCTCACTAGAGCCGCTTCCGTCGCTAAAACATGCGAAGCAGTATGAGTCATAGTCGCACGGCTACAGCATAGACCTATAAACAGGTTTATATTTCTATTGGCTACAGACGTACGACTGGAGTCGCTAGAGTCGTCGCTTAGGAATGCTACCTTTACATAGTCACTTGACTAGTGGTAACTCTCGGCTTCATCCTTAGCAACAAAAGCATAGTTTTCTGAGAAATCAAGTGTGACTACACACTAATTTTTTTCAATGTTTCTTTTACTTCGTTCATGAAAGAGCTTTGTTGTTTAGCTATAAAATCATGGCGAACTAAATGACCGAGTTTTCGCATAACATCTCAAGGAATTCCGTTGGGCTTTTTGTGAATTATCTCAAGATTGCATCGGTTCACTGCAACCCATTGCCGAAAAAATATATTTTCTATAATAGAAAATCGGTTATGCGAAAACTTGGTCAGTTAATTCGCCATGATTTTATAGCTAAAAAACAAAGCTCTTTCATGAACGAAGTAAAAGAAAAACATTGAAAGAAAATGAATGTGTAGTCACACTTGATTTCTCAGAAAACTATGCTGTTGTTCAGGATGAAGCCCAGAGTTACCACTGGTCAAGTGACTATGTAACAATACACCCGTTTGTAATTTATTATAAAAAAGACGACAAAGTAAAACATGTCAGCTATGTTATTATATCTGAATGTCTAGAGCACAATACAACAGCTGTCTACTGCTTTCAAAAAAAGCTCATTCAGTTTTTGAAAAGTTACTTTCAGTTTGATATTGAGAAAATGTATTACTTTTCCGACGGAAGTGCAGCGCAATACAAAAATAAAAATAATTGTTTTAATCTGTGTTTCCATTTCCAAGATTTTGGAATAGGGGCAGAGTGGCACTTTTCGGCTACAGCTCATGGTAAAGGAGCATGTGATAGTGTGGGTGGGTCTTTTTCAAGCCATCTAGATCCTAATTAATTCATACAGTTTAGTGAAAAAGTATTGAGAAAGCAAAGAAACGATATGAGGTTGTTAATATCATGTATTTTATCAACAAATAAATGATTTGTGTATATCAACTTAATTAAATATTCTTAACATTATAATTATTTTCTTTATAGAGGCTTTCTTATTAAAAACATATTAAAAATGCTTTTTAACGTTTTTCCAATTAGCTTTATGAAAATAGTTTGCATATTTTGACTAAAACCCAATAGACTGCGCATTTTCATCAAAACTGTGATCACTATAAAATTTAAATGCAAGTGAACCCATTGGAATCCCATTATTATACTTTGGGAATCCACTAATAAAAACATAGTGAAAAACATATATTTTTTTCAAAATTTTTAAAAGTACGCATTTTTCAAAATTTCAAATTAAAATTTTGAATTTTATTTTGAAAAAAAACTTTTTATCTTAACATATATTGTGATGTATATCATATGAAAGGGCATACAAAATGCAACAAAATGACACCACTCCCATCTCTCTAAGTCAACTAGGAGAGCTAAAATTGCAGTTTAAAATATAGTCGGCCGAGCTTTTTATGGCGTTTTTTGGGAACTTTACATAGCTCTAAATCCTAAACGGATAAATATTTTTCAATGAAATTTTGTATTTTTCTTAGTTTCTACAGAGGCTACAAGTATGCCAAATTTCAACCAAATCTGAGATGGTGAAGAAAATCCTTGTGTTGATTTGACATGGACTGACCCTTATGTATATAAATAATTATATTTATTTATAATAAATAAATAAAGTTAGGCCTAGGCCTATTCACTCACCTAGGCCTAGGCCTAGGCCTAACTCACAACTTTCATGTTCACTGACAACTTCACTTTTTACTCTGAATCTTCATTTAGAAGGCCCTAATAGCACTATAATTATTCAATTTACTCATTATTACATTGCAAACTAACTATAATTCACTAAAATATGCATTTCAAGTGAAAACATAACCACAAAAAAGCGCCGTCTCTATGATACGCGTAAACAAAAACAAACACCAGAAATTCAGTCTTACCAACATACTGATATTTCAAAAAATACAGCTGAACATACGATGACTAGATTGGGCATTGTTTCCTCTTTAATACTATATAAAAAAACATCGATATTGACCATAAAATAACTGAGTAGAATGCATTTTACTGAACCCTTGCAAATGGATCGCGATTGCGATCTTACCAGTACACGCGTACGTAATTGCGTCGCGATCGCGGTCTTGACCAGTTGGAGGGTTAAGTTATAGATGTAGGCCTATTCTCCAAACTCTATTTTACAGCCAATTTTCTGAGATTATCACATTATTATTACATCCATTCTAAGGTCTGTAGACATTCTTGGAATCCTTTTCGGCCAGGGATCTAGCGATGAAGAAATTCTCTTGTCTCCTTTAAAGTGTTAAACATGTTTGCTGCTAGGTCTACCACTCTTTCAGAAACGCCTCGTACAGCCTTCACAGGTCAATTTTCATTTTTATTTCGAAAAGCCAGTACCTGAGGGGTCTAATGTTTTCTCTTATGACTACTTATGGGGACGTGCTTTTCTCACATTTTACTAACTTAGGCGGGTGCAGTTTCATAACTGGGCTACAGTACTATCGTAAGAAAATTTCAATCGATCCATCCAATATCGTATCTGATAAAAAAATTACCGTTAAATACAGATTTTAGTATTTAAAGTCAGTAAGTATAGGATCACCCTAGAAGCCATACCCTTATCGCCAATATAAATTTGTTGATTTTAATCCTGTTGTTGTTCTGTAATGAATCCTGTTGTGCTGGCTAGGATTTGCCAAGGAAGCACTAGATCTGTCAAAACTACAAGAAGTTACTCGTCAACAAGAATATGCAGCCAAAGTCAAGGAGTATGAGGCTCATATCGAGCAGTCTAAGAGTGAACTTAAAAGAGTTGAAGCCGAGGAAAAGCGAAAAACCTTGGCAGAAGAAACGAGGCAGCATCAGGCAAGAGCACAATATCAGGACCAGCTAGCTCGGAAGAGGCAAGTTAATTTTTTCTATTTGTCCTTTAAAGTCACTTGAGTGCCTGAATATAATTAACTTAAAGTTACCGTAATTAGTTTTATTTGGCTTATATTTTCATCCAGAGAAGATCTGGAGGTAAGGAAATTAAGTTTTTAGCATAGCGAAATTATTATCATATATATAGGATGGAAAGAGTCTGGAAACAATATAATATTTTTAAAAGTATTTAATAAAACTAAAACCTTGCAAATTGATTTAGTGTGATAAAGTCTACTTTCCAAAGTACTCATTGAAGTACAAGTGCTTTATTCGTCCATAATAAGTACCTACATACACTTCTATAACAATTATATGATTTAAAAATGTTATAATATTTATCCAACATAAGAGTCGATTCGCACATAAAGTCATAGGCCAAGTCACTTCGACTGTTGGCTTGGTTGACGTACTTACCTAGAGATTTATACAATTGGAAAACAAATACCTACATTAAAAATTAACTACCTACTAAGTACTAATCGTGCGTGCCAATAACGGAGGATTCAATAAATTTTTAAAATTTCTCACCCACTCTGTTGTTGAAATATCACCTACTTGCTTATAACCCTTTACTTTAAATCTATCGATAGCCTGCCAGCACTTTTTGGCATCTGCAGCAACACTTAATGAATCATAATTATAATAGAATGATATTGTGAGAAATTCTCTTATCTCTACATAGTTTATTATATTCCTTCTGTAACTCTAAATACTGTCCTTTAATGATATTACAGTTACTTTTTCTAAAACAATTTAAAAGGCTAAAAACTATTTTTCTATGATTGTAACACTGACCATCAAACCACAGTTGTTTGTTGTTGCTAAATTGTTTACAATTTGTTTTTTTTTTTTTAATCTGCTGAATCCCATATACACTTATTAATCTTATTAGCCTAATATTTTCCTAGTTATCATCACAGAAATTGACGCTACTAATATTTCTTGTGATCTTAATCTGATAAAACTTGTTATCATTTCCTGTCCATTTTAATGTTGGTGGTAACAATGGTAAACACTGGCTTTCCTTCTCATGACCAACCAATGTAGATTCTACTTCAATTGCAACAGAAATTGGAAGATGGTCCGATCCTGGGTGGCTTACGACCTCAAAGGCTGTTACAAGAGATAAACAATTAACAGAAGCCACCCTATAATCAATACTAACTGGACAGTCCGTGGGACCAATAAATGTAAATTACCCCAAATAATCTGTTTCATATTTACCATTAAGTAATATTAACCCCGTGTCATACATAAAATCGAGCAGTTTTCTCCCCCTTGAATTTAAACTTTTATCTTTTGATTTTCTCTCTTTACTAATTGCCACGTTTATACCTTCAAAATATTCATTAGGTAAATTTTGTTCTTCCGCTAAACGTCCATTTAAATCCCCCATTAGTATCAAGTTGCCAGTGTTTGTATTATTAAAAAAGACTCTAGTTTCAAAAACTCCCTGACCCAGTCCTTTAAGTTAAGGTACATTGGCATAATCAACAAAACTTCGTGCTACGCTTTTGAGCTCCTCAATGAATTTCAAGTTGTGTTTAGTGAGCTCATACAACTTTTCTGTGTCGTCCCGACTGCCGATCCGTAGGCCATCTTTTCCCCATATAAATCTGGTCCCATTGATTGTGAGATGATCGTGTGCAATAGGCATCCGTCTCCAACCTACTCACTGCTCTATTTCTTGCCGAATTGCGAATAAGTAGGCCCTCTTCTAACTTCAGTTGGAAAATCTCTGTATATAGCAACCTTTTATCCTTGACCATATACGCCCTTGACAAAATGTATTCGATATCTAAATCCTGCGGGATGTGGGCGATAACTGTATGATAAACCTTTTTTTAGTGGCAGGACTACTTGTTTTCTGAAAACATTGTTTACAACACAGTTACTGTATGTCTGACGATTGCATCTGTCACAGGTATGAAGATCAGCTTCTTCAACAGCAGAGAGTTAATGAAGAGAATTTGAGGAGACAAGAGGAATCAGTCGCCAAACAAGAAGCAATGCGGAAAGGTAAGATTGATTAGTTCTCAAGAACTTTTAGACATTAAAATTTTTGTGGTCATCACTCACCAGCTTATAACTATACTGATTTAACTTAGTATCACCAATGAATGTCACTAACTTAAGTGCTATTTAATTAAAACCTTTGATTGACTTCCGAGAAACAACTTACACTTTGTCGTAATGAGTCTCTAAAGTCATACAAATGGATGTGTGTATCCAAATATTCTATTGACATCTGAGCAACAAATTACAGTTCTTTTGAAAATTTTCAGCTAATTTAATTTGTTTTAAATCTTACAGTTTTGGTGGCATCTTTGACCACCTTCATCAGAGAGATTATTTACAAATTAAGATCAATAAACAAATGATTGACAGTTTTAAAATAGTACTTGTGAATTTTAAAAACCAAACAACTTATATTGTATACTGAATTATATAAAATAGTTCACTTATTTAATCAGAACTCATACGGTATCTCTGTCTAAGTATTCAGCAATTGAATAAAAATTTTTTGTCTTCAACCAGGCTCTCAGGGTGGTCCTGAATAAAAAAGAATTTTCAATATTTTCAAAATGTAATGGTATTTTGTTGTGTAGTTTTGGACCTGAATACTGAGGAGACAAATGACATTTTTCTAATCTGTGCCTTACTGGTTTAATATTGTCTCTATGTCTTGTGTAATAATTAAACCTTATTTCCGTATAAAAACCATAAATAATAGCAATAATAATAATAGTTAACCCTGGGTAGATCTAGAGTCTTTAAATGTTGAGGCTGCCGCTTATTCTTGTTTTGCTCAAAGAATTAAGATGTTGTCCGAATTATTTAAAATTTAGTATTAAATTTATCAGTGAAGTGAGACGGGTTGTAATATGTTGTCCGTTCTGAACTAACAGTAAAAATAAACAATCTAACACAGTTTTAGCACTCGCCACTACGGTGAGTCACGGCCGGCAGCCGCCATCTTGTCTTAGGCCAGTGAAATATTCGTGCTTCAGCTCGCGCCTGACGTGCTCAATCTATTGGTCTTATGTGATCGTTGGTTTAAACCCATTTTCTCTATTCATATTTTCAGGAAATACAACCAAACCAAAGTTATTAAAAAAGAAGATGATTATATAAAAAGAAAATAAGGGAAGCCGTAGAAATCATCAAACATTCTGAAAATATGAATAGAGAAGATGGGTTTAAACTGAGAAGCTTGTGGCTGGGTACCTATTTTGAAGAAGCAGCCTCAACCTAATAATTAGTATATTCGTTTTTCATTTTCTTTGATATTTTATATTGTTTTTTACATTATTTACAGTATTTTATATTTTTTATACATACAGACATAATGGTGTTTACATTAATGCTATAACCTCACAAGTTTAAAATTTACAAGTACTATTTTAAAACTGTCAATTATTTGTTTATTGATCTTAATTTGTAAATAATGTCTCTCCTTGATGAAGGTGGCCAAAAATGCCACCGAAACAATAAGATTTAAAACAAATTAAATTAGCTGAAAATTCCCAAAAGAGTTTTTGATTTTAGTTTAATATGGCTTATTCAAGTTTAAGAACAGAAAATTACAGTTCGTTATATGTCTATTGGCCAGTAAAGGTTCTGGGCATCATATTTTTTCCAATTTTTTTAAGTTGATATTTTATTTATACAGACACTAGGCCTATATCATATTAAAACGTACAAGTTGAATAAACCATATGAAATTCATAAAATAAGCGTGTTCTTGTGATTACTAAAGTATGAATAATACATAGATATTAATTTTGGAAAGAAAAAGAAGAAGTAAAATAATTTGATGTATCCGTAAAATGTATAAATCAACTCTCTTAAAGTTAAAAAACAATCTGTTACTGCCTTGCAATATTAGCTATTTTGAATAATCAGTGCTTGCACCTACTTATTGTTATCTGCTGTATTAACCTTATCCACAGTAAAATCTGTCAGTGTGATGGTTGTTTTATTGGGTTGGGGATATATCAATGATTTTACTTGTCATTTCATGTTATCAAGGGAAAAATTGTGATCATAATATTTTTAGGTAGGCCTATCCCAGATCTCTCTTAAAATTATAGAATCTTTCTTCAATCTTTTAAAAGTTATACTGGTACTGTTGAAATAAATAGAAACCCGTTTAAAAGGAGATAAAACAAAATATTAACAAGTCCCTGTGTAAGTAAACACTTGTTTCCAACATTTACACTCATGCATTTTTCCAGCAACAATTGAGCATGAGATGGAGATGCGAGCACAGCTTGAGATGAAGAAGCTGGAGGCGGAGTTGGCGGCGAAGGCGAAGGTAGATCGGGAGAACCAAGACTTGACTCTGGAGCAGATACGAGTCAGGGCGGCCGAACAGCGAGTCACAGTCCTCGAGTCTATCAAGTGGGTGAATGCTGTTCAATTGTTGTTTTCTTGTTATTTAGATTGTTTTGAGATGGCAGTGCTGAAATCAAATGTTTCATTCATCACATGAGTAATGAATGATGTATGTAGGCCTAAGTAAAAACTTAACATATATTCATGTAAAAAAATTGTTATCCAAACAGCTACAATTGGTTTTGGCTATTCATTTAACACACCCTATTAGTAAAAGTAGAGTTCTATATTTAAAGATGATAGCCACTTACTAGAGCTACAATTAACCTGGCTTTAGTAGCCTAAATCTTCGTGTTTTACACTTTTCTCTTATGCATGCTTTTACTGATTTGCTTGGGAAAAAACCCCCAGGGTTAAAATATACAATGGGAACATTGTATATTCCATACAATGTTCCCAAACTGATATGAGAAATCACTAAGCTGACAGGAAGCCCCATCAGTTGTGTCTGTGCAGGAGTGCGGGCGCCGTGCTGGGGACTGGTTTCTCCGCGCTGCTCTCCGACTGGGACAAAGTGCTGTCACTGGCCGGGGGCGTCTCCCTGCTGGCTCTGGGAGTCTACTCCGCCAAGGGTGCAACGTCCGTGACAGCCAGATACATCGAGGCTAGGTTAGGTGAGTTGCAGAGTCTGTAATTTGTTCTGCAGTATAGTTTTCAAATGTATAAATTATCTCAGTCAATTTGTGGGTAACCTATATAGTAACGTGCGGTTTCAGGGGTGTGAAAATACTAACGAAACGGGTTACGGGTCAGGACAACACCCTCTGAGTGACCGTCCGTCACAATAATTTCGGATAGCTCCAGTCCAGCTGGGTATCTCCAGGGCTCGTTATAGCCAACGGATATTTTTGGTTTAACGAGTAAGCTCAGAGCAACATCTCACCATGAGGATCAACAATGTCGAGTCTCATCATCGCTTTAACTTTGATTGTAATTATGGTTTCTAAGTTTGGTGATAAAATTTATAATTTCGCAATGCCAATGATTCGGTATTTATAAATTGTGATTGTGAGGCTTAAGCCTACAATACCACTTTTTTTGGTGTGGCAGTTCTCGATTTTTGTAGCAGTTATGTATAGATTTACTATCAAACTAGACTAGCATACGTTTGATTGTGTTGGATGTAACTTACAACTTTACTCTCATAGTCTTATCTTACTCTCACCACCACAACCTAAATTTCACAATCACTAAATCTTTTCAGTAGCACTCCTACACCTTACCCCTGAGTTAAGTTTCTCAAACAAAAGACTGATAGGAAACTGGTTTTTCATATTTCAAAGACAACTAACTTAATATTCCTCGATCTACTATGAATGTCATGATTTACGAGGCACGTTTTTTTAAGTAAGTACCGTATTTAAATCCCTCCACTCCAACACTGCGATTGTTGATCCGCGCATGTGCATTGTGTTCCTACATCTGTCCACAACGCACAGACGCCATTACGGCATTTTTCGCCACTGTATTCGGACTTTTTCAAATTTTTAAGGAACCTTCGCTCATAGAGGGTCCCGCCGACTGCGAAGTACAGTCTGTTATCCATTTTTTGCAGGCAGAGGCCTGAAATTGATCGATATTGATCGCCAGATCTGTATAGCGTATGGAGAAAATATGAATAACTTCTTGATTAGCATTATACGTGCTGGTACTGATATTCAGGTTGAAATAATAAAACGTCTTCCAACACTACTCGATATATTTACACTTATACTGTAATTGTTTACAAGGCGGTAAATATATATAAAAGATCTTATAATGGCGATCGATTTCGACCAGTCACACCGGTCATCATCAGGCCAAATCAGAGACTCGAGTCTCTGATTTGGCCTGATGATGACCGGTGTGACTGGTCGAAATCGATCGCCATTATAAGATCTTTTATATATATTTACCGCCTTGTAAACAATTACAGTATAAGTGTAGATATATCGAGTAGTGTTGGAAGACGTTTTATTATTTCAACCTGAAGATCATCAGGCCAAATCAGAGACTCAAAGTCTCTGATTGGGCCTGATGATGACCGGTGTGACTGGTCGAAATCGATCGCCATTATAAGATCTTTTATATATATTTACCGTCTTGTAAACAATTACAGTATAAGTGTAAATATATCGAGTAGTGTTGGAAGACGTTTTATTATTTCAACCTGAAGAAAATATGAGTGATGAATTGGTACGAAAGTGGGTTAGGACATTTAAAGATGGCTGCACAAATGTGAATGATGATTAACAGCATCATTTTGCTTCACGATAATGCCCATACACATGTGACTTATCGAACCCAGGAATTGATCAGAGAATTTGGTTGGGAACAACTCAATCATCCTCCCTACAGTCCCGATCTAGCGCCAAGTGACTACCACACATTGATTTGAAGAAAGGCCTAGGCGGGGTTTGCCACAACAATGAGGACAATGTCAAAACGGCTGTATTGGGGTCTATCTCAAGGCAGGCGGCAGAATAATAATAAAGTTTATTGCCATTATACAATCTACAATAATTGTGTAGCAAACGTCATTATCCTGAAATAAACAAAATGAAAATATGTTGAAATAAACAGTTTCCTTAAATTAACTACAAATGAACATTAAAATCAGCCAACTATCCCCCCACCCCTTCCCCAGAGACAGCGGAGTCATTTACTCTAATAGTGAATCCATAAACTCACCCACAGTGTAAAACTCCCTCTCGATTAAAAACTGCTTCAATCGGCCTTTGAACTTTTTGTCATTCCTCTCCTGCAGAACATCTTCAGGGAGATTGTTTAGGAACTTCACTCCTGCTTGAGATGGAAGATTCATCGCAGCTCTAGATTTGTTGTGCAAGAGTCTGTACATGGTTCTGCTTCTTGTTGGATAATTATGCAAGTTTTGACTCTGGATAGGGCAGCACTTAAGCTTGCAGAAGAGAATAGTCTCAAATATGTACAGACTAGCCAGAGTAAGGAGTCCCAGTTCCCTGAAGACGCTCCTACACGACTCTCTGAACTGCAGTTTTGCCAGTATACGAATAGCCTTTTTTTGAAGACGGAACTTTTTTTGTGCGGAACCTAAGGAAGTCCGCTTCAGTGCACCCTCCCCATAGAGCTATGCCGTATGATAAATGAGGGTACACGAGGCCAAAATAGGCAGTTTTCAAGAGGTCTACAGGGCTGTGTCTCAATAAAACCCTCAAGGCATATACCCCGGACGAGACTTTAGCGCAAATGCTATTGAATTGGCAGTGCCAATTGAGAGCCCGGTCAAGATGAATACCGAGGAATTTTGTTGTTTCAACCTGTTCGATGATTGTTTCTTCAACAATTACAGACAGGCCTCCTTCTTCCAGCTCTCCCCTCAAATAACAGATGCATTGAGTTTTCAAGGGATTAATTTTCAAGTTGTTACTTGAAAAGAACTGTACACAAGAATTCAGTTCAACATATGTTTCTACTTCTAATTGTGGATTGTGTTTTGCACTGCAGCAGAGAGTTGTATCATCTGCCTATTGGACCAATTTGCCTGATTTTATCGCAGATGGTAGATTGTTGACATAGATCAGAAAGAGCACTGGTCCAAGTATGGATCCCTGCGGAACACCAAACTTCATGTCAACACTCTTGGAAAATTGATCGGAAATTTGAACCCTCTGAGTTATTTTTGTCAGGTAAGACTGAATCCTTAGTTGAGAGACGCCACGGATTCAACTACGCCATATAGATTCAATTTTTCCAGCAGAAGACCGTGATCGACACAGTCAAACGCTTTTGAAAGATCAAGAAAGACACTTAGCGTTTGATAGTGTTTGTCAAGGTTTTCCACCACTTCAGTTAAAAGACTATTGACTGCATCCACAGTCGATCTGCCTTGTCTAAATCCAAATTGATTCATCCATAGTAAATTGTGGCGTTCAAGAAAGGATATCAAACGTTGCAAAAAGACTTTTTCAAAAACTTTGCTGAATGTTGGCAGGAGAGAAATTGGACGGAAGTTACTTGCTTCTTGAGGGTCGCCCTTTTTGTAAATAGGGACGACCTTTGCGTTCTTTAAGGCCTCCGGGAAGACGCCCTTTTCAAAGGAAGCATTAATCACTCTAACCAGTGGTCTCAACAAATTCGGAGAACATCTCTTAATGAGCCGAACTGACACGCCGTCAAGGTCAGTTGATGCTTTTGAAGGCAGTCCCCCGAGTATGTTTGCCACCTCCTCCTCTGTGGTAGGTGTCAACACCATTGACGCTAGTGGACCTTCGATCTTCTCCGAGGCGCCTTTACGACATGACGAGGCTTCAGGCTCAGCAACTTGGGAAAAGAAGTCATTGAAATTGGGGGTGGGCGAGTACTCGAGTTTCGAGTAGTGGCTCGGGTAATTAGTCCTACTCTAACTCGAGTCGAGTAGTTGCAAATACTCGAGAATCGAGTCGAGTAGTCATCGTCGTCACTCCCGACGGCGCGCGCCCGCAGCCGTGACAATAGTTGTTTACGTCCGGCGGCCGGCGATCTCGCTAACGAGCACAAAAACACGGCCAGCCGCCGCCGAGACGATCTATTGTTCAGCTTATTTATTATCCGACGCCCGGCAGTAATTTATTCAAGAGGGGTGTTTTTGGCTCCTAGTACCAAATGCTACTTTCTGAACCAATTGTCGTAGAAAACTAAGGGATGGCTCGTTTAATTCGTCTAATTCTTACAAATTAAACAAAACATCAACCAAAGTTGTGTGACTTTCCAAAAGGAAAGTGGCAAAGTGTTGTTAAATAAATCAATCTTTAATTGAATTACTGTTTTATAATGTTAAAAGTATCTTAATATAATTAATTTAATATAATTTTTAAATGAAAAACTTCAAATCCCATTAAATATATATTTTTTCATGAAACATTACTAATACATTTATTAGATTTTGAGGTTCATAACTTAAAACCTTCATTGTTTTTTTCATCATACACTCCTTTTTTAATATAGCAAAAAATAGCTGAATGAATACATAGAAATAAAAATAAAAATAATTAGGTCTAATAGTGGATATTTTCAAAGTTCAATTTTTATGATAATCTCTAAGTAAGAACCTGTCTGCACTAACATGAATGACCTCTCAAATCTAAGGATCACAACACATAACAACACACTATCAGACCACAAGGGCCTTGTTTGCTCAATCCATGAAAAGTAAGTTAAAATTACCAGAAACCCCATAAAAAGGTTAACCAGGAACATAACCACTGCAAATCTAGACGAACTAAAAAAAAAGCTTTCTAATCAGGACTGGACAGAACTCTTTAGAACAAAGGATGTAAACAATAAATACAATTTCCTAGTGAAGACCCTTCAAGGACACATTGACGAAACTATGCCTAAAATTATTAAAACACTTAACAATAGGAGCAAAATGAAAATATTTTGGAATGACAAACTAATCAACATGAAGAAAGCTACACTCCAAGCTGAACAGAAATACATGATGACAGGAAATGAAGAAGACGGAAAAAACTTCAAGAGACTAAAACGATACTACGACTTTGAAATAAAAATGCAAAAAAGCAACGCTGTGATTCAAAAAATCAAAAGCGCTCCTAATAGATCCAAAGAGGTTTGGAATACCATAAACAGAGAGAGGATTTCCAAAAAAGAGAGCCATGAAGAGATTCACCTCATAGACAATGGTAACGTTGAAACTAACCCGCAGAAAATATGCAACATGTTTAATAATTACTACATTTCCCTAGGTAAAAATGACTTCAACTCAGAAAACCTACAACCTGAACCACCGCCAAACACCCGGAATCCAGATCCAGACTCTCTTCAAACTTTTAACAAGATTACATCTAAACAATTTTGTCTGGCAGCTGGCATAGCTGAGAGATCACTGTGTGTGACAGTTCAGCTGCCAAAGTTGTTGTTCGTTTAGCACCACCCGGGGAGTACGTGCAACTTTAATGGAATGCTGCGGACGCGAACAACATCACCCCCACTTACAAAAAACGGCAGCTAAGGTGAGAACCAGGACTAACATTGTCCATCACCTTGCTGGCTCCACATGGGGAGCTAACGCACAAGTTCTGCGAACAACTGCTCTATCATTGGTATATTCAACTGCTGAGTACTGTGCTCCCGTGTGGTTAAATAGTGTGCACGTTAGAGAGATCGACGTCCAGCTAAACAGGACCGTGAGAGCCATTAGTGGTACACTCATGGTGACTCCTGTACCCTGGCTCCCGGTGCTGTGTAATATCGCTCCTCCTGAAATAAGACGAAGGGATGCACTCATTAGGGAATACACAAAGATCTTATCTGCTCCACAGCTGCCCATCCATGATTACCTACCCCAGAATGCGGGCCGATTGAGGTCCCGAAAACCACCTCTACGAACAGCCTCCCAGTTGATGGACTCGAACTTCACCATCCATACAAACTGGACTTCCTCCTGGGACGCTTTTCAAGGTCGGAACCACTTCTTGATAGATGACCCGACCGTAGCGGTAGGTGGTATGAATCTTCCTCGGAAGCAGTGGACTATACTCAATCGTTTCCGCACTGGAGTGGGGAGATGTAATTATTGGAAGCACAAATGGGGAATGACACAAGACCAGTCATGCGACTGCGGAGCAGAGTATCAAACTATGGAACACATAGTCGAAGAGTGCCCACTGAGTGCCTTCCCCGAAGGATTGGCCGGTCTGCATAGCTCAAGTGAAGCTGGGCTGCAATGGCTTAGCGCCCTGGATTTAGCTCTATAAAGAGAGATCTAATTTTTATTTTTTTTTTATTTTAGTGTTTAGATTTTTACTTATACTGACTCAGGTGCTCTGCACCACAGAATTTTTTTTTATTATTCTTAAACCATGGTGGCTGGCTGAATGAGCCATACGAGATATATATATATATATATATATATATATATCTAAACAATTGGACGAAATCTTCACAAGCTTCCCACCTAAAAATGCAGCAGGAATTGATGGAATCACCAACAAAATGTTGAAACATTGTACATGTTGAAACATAGAACTTCCTCTCTTAAACATCATCAACAGCTCTATTGAACAATGCATAGTACCCGATCTGGCCAAGATTTCTCTCATCTACCCAAAGTTTAAGAAAGGTGAAAGAACAAACATATGCAACTATCGCCCCATATCGATTTTGCCGGTGCTATCAAAGTATCTAGAAAAAGTCATCCATTCTCAACTAATTACATACCTAGAAAGTAAGAACAAACTTAGCGACTCCCAACATGGATTCAGGAGCCGAAGATCAACTAACACCGCCTTGGCTAACCTTTGTGAAGAAATCTCTAAAATATGGGAAAACAAACATCAAGCTACCGGTATTTTCCTAGATATCGAAAAAGCGTTCGATAGTCTAAACAGAACAATTCTAATCCAAAAACTTCATCATCTCAATATAACTAATAAGGCCCTGGATTGGCTGAAACATTACCTGTCAAATCGTAAACAATTGGTAGAAATTGAATCTCTGAGAAACAACTATGAAGTGAAACATCGCTCATCTCTCCAACTGTCTTACCAAGGGATACCACAGGGTTCAATACTAGGCCCATTATTATTTTTGACCTACATTAACTCATTCCCAGGCAATTTTTCACCGGGAAGTTCCTGCCTACTATTCGCAGATGATTCAACGATCATTTCTCCAACTGATTACAATAGACCAATTAAAAATCAAGAAATCATTGAAAGCCTGCTCCAAACCTCCACAACTGCCTGCAATGAAATTGGTCTTACATTAAATAGACAAAAAAACAATAACTGTCAACTTCAAAACTTTCAACCCTAGACATGAACCTTCGGAAATAACAGAAAATCAAGTAAAATACCTTGGTATCACTCTAGATGACAACCTAACTTGGAATAACCATATCCAAAATCTTCACAGAAGACTATCTCAAGTACTATACGCCCTCAGAAGGATCCGTAGTGTCACCAATAAAGAAATTACCATCACAGCATATCACGCATTGTTCTCTTCACACTTGAGATATGGTATTGTAGCCTGGGGAGCTACGAGTGAAAACAACCTTCAAAAAATCTTGACACTACAAAAACGGGCGATCAGAATCATCGAAGGATTACAGCCCAGGGACCACCGTAAACCCCATTTCATCCAAAACCATATCCTGACCATCACATCCCTGTACCTTTATGAGATCATAACATTGACAAAAACCAATCCCCCTCAACTGAGAATTAATTGCCATGAGCACAATCTAAGATCCAAAACTAACTTCAATCTTAATCAACATAGGTTAACTAAAACAAGCAAGACACCAAATTACATGGGAATCAAAATGCATAATTTGTTGCCAGAAAATCTCAAACAAACTACAAACTTAAACTTATTTAAAAGAAAATTAAAACTATATTTAATTGACAGACCTTATTATAGGCTTTCTGAATTTTTAAATGACCATAAATAAACGCTCACTAAACACTACACACTCACACACATACACTCACACATTCTTCACCCCAGAAGAATGAAGCTTTGAAGATGACGATTCCCTGGTCTCTGAGGACTACGCAGAAGATGCGGATGGTAAATGGTAAATGTCTCAGTTAAATCAATAAGTAAAAAAAGAACATTTCTTGGGGTTATAAATGGCGTTGGTTTGTTGAACCACTCCATTCCTTAGTGTTAATATTTATTAAAATTTCAATTTCTTGTTTTTTTGTTATTTTTTTAACTGAGCAGGCCCTAGGCCTATTTATGTAATACAGTTTTGTTTTCTTTACAATTTTTCCATTTGTTTTAATCTATATTTTGATGTACATAATTTTTCTGTTAATTCTTTGTACAAAACGTTTAATATTTCACTCAACAAAACTTTTATACAATTTTAATGGACCTTTTTATATGTATATTGTTTAGTGATTTGATTTTATTTTTTTTGGTTACAAGAAAATTTGTACTGTATCCTTATCTTATTGTATACTGCAAATATAAAAATTAGATATTTAAAATTTTTTCAACTAAAGGAGGTCCATTGTAACTTATACAAAAACAAGTGGAACAGTTTGGAAACAGAACCAGTTGATATTTACCATTCATTTTTCTTTATATGACACTCAGATAAAAGTCAAAACGAATATTTCCTGATAGCGTCGAGGAGAGCAATCCCGTCCCGAAATTGGACGGGAAATAAAAATTCCCGTCCCGAACTAAAAATCCATTCCCCTCCATCCCTAATTTTGTTGTTGATGAAATTTTTTACTTAGGCCTAATTCTCAGAAATTGATTTGTACTACACATTGTAAGAGGAAAACTGTAAATAAATATACTTACTTTTTTATCAACTTTTATCTAAGTAGTTCTTATTGTCTTACCCTAAATTGATGTTATCTTTCAGTGTTCTCATGCATAAAGATGAATTTAATAATACTTTTACTTTTATTATTTAATATTATTTTTAAAAACTCATTTTAAACTTTTTCACACTACTACTCGACTCGACTCGATACCCGAGTAGTTGATGCAATACTCGACTCGACTCGAATCGAATCGTAAAACCACTACTCGCCCACCCCTAATTGAAATGTTCAGCCAACTCCAAAGGGTCATGAGTTTCAATTCCTTTAATTTTGAGATGAATTGGATTTGATTTGTTTATGTTTTTCAATTCATTGATCACTCCCCAAGCAGTTTTTGAAATGTTTTTACTTTCTCTCAGCTTTTTGTTGACTTCATGTGATTTTGCCGCTCGAATAACCTTTCTGTAAATTCTCTTGTAGTTCTTGTAATAAACTTTGAAATGCTCATTTCTTGTTGTTCTTGCAGTGATTGCATGCTGTTTTAATTTTTCCCTGGAAACAAGCAATCCTTTTGTAATCCAGGTGCTCTTTTTTTGAGAACCCTATGACAATGGAATTGTAAACCCAATAGTAATTGGACGATATTACAAGTGCCTTAATAATGGCAGATATTATGTAGAAAAGTAAACTAAAGTACAAACTATCATATAAAAATAAAATTATTAAATAATCTATCCTAGTTTATTTTTTAATTCAAAACGGTACTTACTTAAAAAACATGCTTCATATGAAAACAACTGTTTCGTACATTTTTTGACAATTTTCATTATTGATAGTTTATCTTCAGTAAAAATTTGTTGCAGCCTTATTAAATCAGTGAACTGTGGTTTCTTAAACATAAACAAAAACTTATCAAAATAGTAATGCAACATTGATCAGCTATTATTATTTTGGATTTCCAATCAAGTTGTTTGTGTGGTCAGGGAAGCCATCTCTCGTGCGGGACACTTCTCGGTTCTCACTGCTAGAGAGTGTGCAGCGGCCGATTGAAACGTTCAAGAAACTCAAACCCGCCTCCGGTGACGCCCTGTCCGGTGTGGTCCTGGCTCCGTCATTAGAGGAACGACTACGGTACGTCAACTAATTCACACAAATGCCCATTTTGTATGAAGGTTTAATTTAGATGCACATTTATATGTTATTTAATGAAAATTTATTTAAAATTAAATAATTGAGAAAGTTAATGGAAGGTTACGTAATGGAACTTTTACATCTAATAAAGGATGTGTTTTGTGATTTTATACCTAACATAAAAAGAAAGAGACATCTCAAAAGCTGGTTTAGCAATACATAGCAACCTTATTTGAAGCCTAAAGTCAAAAGATTATTTGATGGTGTCTCAATATGATTTTCCATCCTTTGATAAATGATTTGCATTGGGCAATTGAAGTTAAAATATAGTAATATTTACACTCTGTTACTCGTTTTTTGTCATGTTATATAACTATATTTATTTTTATTATGGGCTTGGGAATGAAAAAATCTTAGGCCTTACCCAATGTGTTTATGATTTCAGTGATGTAGCCATTGCCACAAGGAACACAAAGAAGAACAAAGGAATGTACAGGAACATTTTGATGCACGGACCTCCTGGAACGGGAAAAACTATGTTTGCTAAGGTAAATTTACTGCTATACACATTTACATGTCACTGTCTCATCGATTTTTTCAAAATATTCCAGTTGCATGCTTTGTAATTCATAAGAGGGCTAAATTCTAGAGGAATAAAGTACACAATAAAAAGAGATTGCCAATATAAATTTGACATTGTTTTCACACTTTGATGAGGAAACATATTTAAACTTAAGATAATTAAGTTTTTTTTTCAGTTTGAACAGTTTTAAGTTTGCTTTAGACCACCATTAGAAGATATTCTCAATAGTTATGCTTCCGGGATTATTTATTTTCTTTCTCTTTTTGAATAAATAATCCCGATATTTATTACAATATTCATTACATTCACTCTATTTATTACAATATTATGTTGACGATGTGTTTTACCTCTGCACATTGTAATATTCCCATGATTTATTAATATTTATACTATCAGAAACTGGCAGCCAACTCAGGGATGGACTACGCAATCATGACAGGAGGCGACGTTGCACCGATGGGCAGAGACGGAGTTACGGCAATTCACAAGGTATCGTATACATCACAAGATCTAGGTTAGTAACCAAGAATTGATTAAAATCCCTCTATATTAATTTACAAAAATCCCTCTTTAAAGAATTCATTAATTTTTAAAAATCTCCCTCTTAATGAAATGAATAGTGGTTAGTCTAGTTGTGAATAATGAAATGAATAGTTGTTTCTACAAACATTAAATCAAAGCAATTTGTTTACGTTTTACAAATGTATGATTTTTCCCTCAAGCCTAATTTTTTTCTTCTCAATGTTCTATTGAAGATTTAGATGTTTAGTGATGAATTCTGAACTTTCTCTAGTTTAATTGGCAACTGACCAATAAATGATTAAGAATAGTTGCATGTGAATATTTATTAAAATTCTTGTCACAGAGCATAAAAACTATTTAGTATTTTGTAACAATTAGGTAAAAATAATCATGGGATTTGCTTTGTTTCAATATTGTAATTAAATCCTTAAAATATACCCAGGTGTTTGACTGGGCGAACACGTCGCGCAAGGGGCTGTTACTGTTCGTGGACGAGGCAGATGCTTTTCTGCGCAAACGCAGCTCGGAGACAATCAGTGAGGACTTGCGTGCGACACTCAACGCCTTCCTGTACCGGACCGGTGAACAGAGTCAGAAGTAAGCTTAATACTCACTACGTTAAATAGTTACAAAGGGGTTTTAACACAATCTCATTAATGAAATTATTTATTTGTGGTAGATAAGATTTCCGGAAGATCAGCACAAGTTGTCTTTTAACTGCTTAGTGCAGATATTCCTCATTTGAGAAGCTCGTGAAAATTTCATTGATATAATTTATGTTAGACCACACCAATATGAGTGTTATTTAAATATTAGCTTACCCGGCATGCTTTGCAATGCCAATTTGAGGAATTTTTGCCCTTCAGGTGAGCTTGTTCGCTACACTTACTCGCCGTCGGGGTTAGTTTGTTAGCTACGCTCACTCGTCATGAATCTTTAATATCCTCTAGATTTTTATTACCAATCTTCTCTTCATAATTTAAATGAGAACAGCTGTTTATAGAATTAATATTCCTAAGAGGCGATTTAAGAGATTGCATTTAGCCTAATCCCGAGTGTAAATTCTGGTTGTTGAAGGATTTTGTGCAACAGCTACAAAAATCGGGTTCAGGAGCCTGGATTTACGTGTGCTGCAGCGAAAAGATAACTAAGAGCTAAATATTGGAGGGACAAACTGCCACTGAACTATTCACGTTCGAGAGATATGGTTTGACCGTGTAAGGACAAGCCCAGTAAACACTACTGTCAATATTTATCTCCCTGAATCATGATCCGTATTGATCATGTAAGGCCCGCCATTATCTTTTTCCAAGTTTACAATATGCACAGAAAATAATGGAAGAAATACTCGTAGAATATCATCTAACTTGTTAATTCCTCATCAGCACACAGTAATGTAAATAAATGATCTCATGTGACATGAATTATTATTAATCAATGTGCAAATCAATTATTGAATATGATTCCTATCCAAATAAAAGTTATTGAATCAAAGCAAGTCTTTGGTTCAACTATAAAACTGTTTCTTTAATGTAATCATTAATCCCCAACACAATTTGAAGTTCAATCATAAGAAGAATGTGTCCAAATTTATTGTATGTATTAAACTAAGATACTTAGTAAAAGGTTGTAAAATTTTCATCTACGTAGTTTGATATAACTAGTTGATGTAAAGTTGTATGTACCAGTAATAACTTTATTATTTTATAATAGTAAGCGTAAGAGAGGACCTTATGGTCTTAACCTTGCATCTGATAATAAAACGTGTTACTCTCTCGCTTTCAGATTCATGCTGGTCCTAGCCAGTAACACCCCGGAGCAGTTTGACTGGGCCGTCAACGATCGTCTGGATGAGATGGTTGAGTTCTCACTGCCGGGACTGGAGGAGCGCGAGCGCCTCATGAGGCTGTACTTCGACAAGTTTGTGCTCCAACCTGCACTCGAGGGCAAAGGGTGAGTTTCGATTCTTTTCTATCACATACAGAGGTTCAAGAATGAAAAAATAAAAATCCTAGATTAACAATAGTTCTTATGACAATGAAATAATGAATTACTTGTAGCCTTATTCCTAATCATATTTTCTGTAAACTAAATTGTTTGGGAAAAGATGATGGGCAGCCCAATACAAACCTTTGCCATAATGAGTTAATTATGTTATAGGAGTCACTCTATGATACACGTTCTAGACCAATGAGAGCTGGGTGTTTGACTGAAGTAGTGTCATTATCTATATATTAATAGGCAAGCATGATTCTTAGCTCGCCGTGAAGGCGTATGAGCGGACAGAAAGAGCTTGTCTTAAATTAAAAACCAGCCTTTTTGAGCTTGTCATCTTAGTGCCCAGTCTATGACCGAAAATATTGTTACGGTATGAAGAATTGTCCAAGTTTACTAAGTATAGGGTTGGTATGAGGTACTCTTATAGTAAACGACGTTGTTGTGTTACAGCCGGCTGAAGGTGGACCAGTTTGACTACTCGGCTTTCTGCTCGGAGATGGCGCGGCTGACGGAGGGCATGTCTGGTCGAGAGATCGCCAAGCTGGGCGTGTCGTGGCAGGCGGCTGCGTATGCGTCCGAGGACGGGGTGTTGACGGAGAAGATGGCCCGCGACCGATGCTACGACGCCATCAAGCAGCACCGCCAGAAGGTACGTCAAGAGAAATCTGTAAAGTACAGTACACTCGCGTTGATCCGAACTGATATGAAGAGTGTGGTTTGGATGTCAAAAAACTAGAATGAAATGGAGCCATATGGTGTATTGTTTTGGCCACCAACTATGGTTATTTTCACTAGTACACGGGCTAACACAAGAGGTATTTTGAAAGTCAGGTATTCAAATTTGTAGTATACATCAGTAACCTAATAGAAGTGTAAAAAATACATTGTACAAACTAAAAGTAATGTTCCAAAAACATTATAAAAAAAATTAGAATACACATGGATTAATTTTAGGCAGACAGTTAAATGTTGTACTTAAATGACATAGGCCTGTTTAGGAAAATTATTTCTAATCAGATGCAGTCGAGAGACTGAATAGTTGGTAAGCAGATGTCTACTTCCGTCCCCCTTTTCCTGTTTCCGAGGGAATACATAAACTGCATCGTCAATCACAAAGAACTACGCAGAAGTTGAAGAAGCACCTAGTAGCTATCTTTTCTTTTTTTGACATGACATGACATGACAGATAGAGTATTATTTGATAAAACCAGTACAGTGGAGTGTTCACAGGCACAGGCTTTGAGTGTTTCTTCGATAAAGCAGGCAGCCATATCCTTATCAGATCACTAAGTCGTTTCTTTCCTTTTACTTTCTCCCTCTATACCATAGTATATGGAGAAAGTATTGTTTTCGAAATTTGAGAAAATTTTCAAAATTTTCGAATTTGAGTTGTTGGTGGATTTATCCATTTTGCTTCCCCCTGAGTCCAAAAAAGTGGTTTTCGGAGTGATGTCTGTGTGTGTGTGTGTGTGTGTGTGTGTGTGTGTGTGTGTGTGTGTGTGTGTGTGTGTGTGTGTGTGTGTGTGTGTGTGTGTGTGTGTGTGTGTCAGGATGTATACAGAGCTAGAGAATGCCCCAATGGTCCGATTTTGGTGAAATTTGGTACGTAGGTCCAAACCCACGATAATTCCAGGCGTTTTTTTCATTTTTTTGAATTTTTGATTTTTAAGGGTAGTTTACCCCCAAAAACCCTCAAAAATCGTCAAAAATCAAAATTTCTAAAAAATGGCTCTAACGATTTTGATTAAAATTTTGTGGTTTATTAAGCTTAAAATGGTGAATATAATGACACCACCCGCATCTCCGAGAAAATGCGCGTTCAAAAGTTATGGAGTAAAAAGTGTTTCAAAAATCGATTTTTTTTGAATTTTCAAAATAGCTGTTGTTTTGAAATAAATTTTACTTATCACCATTAAATCAAGCTCAAAAAACTAAATAAACCAGTATTTTAAATTATTGCTCTACGTCAAGTGGTTGCGGAGAAAATTCAATTTTTTGTTTAGTGGTAAACGCAGTACGTTGTTAAAAGTCACAGATGCGCGTAGGGTCAAACGAGCGCTGCTCAGCTGGTAGCTATCCGACTGAGTCATCAAGACATTAATGTTTGGAGCTTTTAACACCTTTTTTTATATTGTTGGGAGAAAGTATGTGTCAGTTAACTGATACCGTTTATTTACAGGTGGAGTGGCAGAGTGAACAAGAAAGGCGAGAGTCAAAGAGCATTTATAGTAAAGTGGAGGGGCTGCCATGGACGCTGCATCCTCCCCCCTCCCCCTCCCCTGCCACCACCCCCGCCGCACCGGTAGAACCAGACGTCAAGCCAGGCTCATAGTACATGCTTAGGTGGGTGTTGGACCTTACTGTGCATGGTGTTCATTCAGTAGAACCTTTAATATCCGTCCATGACAGGACCGGACTATTATCAGAACAGCTAAAAGGTCGGAGATCAAGAGTAGAGATGTAACGGATAGTTCTTTTGGCTGGAGACTGGATACGAGATTTCCGCTGAGGTTCTAGGCCAATGCGTCGAATTACCGGTTCATGTTGTAACCTTTAGTTTAAGGATGATTCACTTAAAGACAAGTATGAACTTGTCTCTTTGACTGTAGGAAAGTAGGTGGGTCGAATTTTTCATTTACAATCAGTCAATCCTATAGAACATTGTAAAGATAAATCTCAACTCCTTGCAGCAGTATCTACAGTGAAGGCTATTCTCAGAAGCATTTTGTTGTTGCACCGAATAGACTAATACCAATAAAATATGAGAGTGGATATAAGCAAAATAATTTTTTTTAATGTTGTTAAATCACAATTAAAGGATTTTTTTTTGATAGGACATATATTCCCGAGTAATTTTGGTTAATATTTTACTCTTTGGTTAGAGGCTTTGCTTATAACAGATTTAATTCAAACAAAATGGTATCTAATATAGCAACTCGCTTTGAAAGATTTTGCGTAGTGCATTTTACGTTTTTAATCTAATGTATTAACTAATTATTCACTTCTTACACCCCAACTTGTATACACTTAAACTAGTGTAGTATCACACTTAAAATTTTTTTTAATATTTAAAATATTTCTGTAATTATTGTTTTTTTTTTTTCAGGAATTAAAGCGAAATAGTCGGTCAAGGATAGTGAAAATTCCATAAAAGAAAGCATCGCAGTGTTTTTTTTTTTAATTCACAACATTTTCTCAAGACTGATTTATTTCCTGGGGGTATCGGACTCAGCCTCAACACAATATAACACAAGTTACCACATGGTTATGACGTTGAGTTGTGTTCGGTGCGATCGAGTTTAGTCGTTTACAGACGGTGTTACTGTTTAGTCTGTACTCATCTGGACTCTGATCAGTTGGATTTTGTTAAATTTATATTAAATCATAAAATGTATAAACTGCCATGCGTCTAGAATAAACTTTTGTTTATAAATGTTGGTTTTTATAACCTTTGTCTATAACTTGTACCTATATTAGTAAGACCCCATTTGTTTGATGTATTTAAGAGATAAATAAATTACTAGAAAATTTAAAAACACTTAATTTGCACGTTTTTATAAAGGAATTTCTTTAAAATCTGTGAGAATCTTCTTATTAGGTTCAATTGCAATAAACTAATTGGTTACAATCGCAACCTTCCGCCAGTCAACCAGATAGATTAGCTAGCTGTGAAAAATTGAGATAAGCAAAGAAGAATAAGCACACTGATTTATTAGCTGGTTGAGCTACAGAACGTATGTAAAATAAAGCTATATCCATCACTAACTCAGTAAAGAGCAAACTAATTCCTTCCTAAATTATCTAGTTTCAGGTGATGGTAGAAATTCCCGCTTATATTATAAATAACTTCAAAATTTTGACTAAATATAATACTGAATTATATAAAAAAAATTTCCATTTTCAAATTCAAAAATCACTTTATTAGAGAACTTTTTAAAATTCATTTTAGAGTTTTTTGATAATAGAGGTGTCCCTTAGCTAAAAATTTAGGTGTTGTTTCTATTAAAAATATTACATTGGAACTTCAATAATTAAAACCTCAAGGGAGCAGTTAAAAACTTGAAACTATCAAAAAATTCAAATTAAGGAAGTTTTTAATAAATAGGGTCAAAAGAATGAAACTTCATTATTTCCTCAAAGCTTTTTATTAAAATGACACTTAAAATAAATATAAATACATTGATTACCGCCTATAAACAGGATTAAAATAACCTTAAAACAGAAATTTCTATTTTAATAAACTGCACAAAGTATCATTTTAATAATAAGCTTAAAATGTGTTCAGCACTATCTTAACTGCTGTAGACTACTAACTCGTTACTGTACGTGAAAACTTGAAAACTACAGTACATGTAATCACTTTCCAGAATAAAATAAAACACAACCTCAAAACTAAGTTAAACAATCTAGAACCTAAATACACAGTTGACTGGATGACCGATACACCGAAATGCGTACCCCAGTTCGCAAGTCAGGTTGCAGGTAGGGGAGGGGAAGGGAGCGAGTACCTTGGAGATAATGTGGTTTTGTTTTGTTGCTCTCCAGGGATGAAACACTGTGGCGCTCATTCCCACGGTGTGGCGCGGGTATGAGGGGGGAAGGGTAAGAATGAGTCATCAGACTTTGGCCTATTGCAAATGTGTCGTGTGTAAAATGTATTTCCCGAAAAATTTACATTTATTTTCAGTTGCTGTTTAAAATTTATTCGTTAATTAGACACATAAAAAATTTGAGTTATCTGGATAGTAAAAATGAATCCCTATTTCTCCAGTCACGGCATCACACGTGAACGGCTGGACCAATTTCGCTAATTCTTTTTTGTTGTGTTTGTTATTGTCAGGAGAAGGTTCTTAAGAAAAAATAACCCTTTCGGGCTATTGATGGATATACTGTCGAATGTCATTTCTGGTCTGGGCTAAAAACGGTCCGTCGTAAAAATTTCATTCCCAGGATAAAGACGAATATAACCGTCCAAAAAGACAAAAAACATATGTTGTATATATTGCGGTAATAAACATCATATTGACTTATAGACGTGTAATAATATATTTCGTCACTAGTCCGGAAAGTGGTCTTTATCGGTGCAAGATCGAGTTTCAAGTACGAGGCGAAGCCGAGTTTTTTAATTCGATCGAGCACCGATATACCACTTTTGGACGAGTTACGAACATTACTTTTCATCATAACACCTTTAATAAATTTACAGTTTGGATAAAAATTAATAAATTTTAACCAATATACCCCCTCTTACGTTGTTATTTGTTTATCTTGTATTTGAACTATTTACAGCTGTTATTAAAACCACTGTCCCGAAAACCACTGTTTCGCGGTCTAGTCCCGAAAACTTTGTTTACCAACACGTTTATCCAATCCACCGGGAATCAATTAGTTTCGATCACAGCTGACCGTTCCGAAAACAACGTTTATCGCAATGGTATGATGAAATACAGCTTTTACAGTTGGCTAGATTATATGTCCTCTGACTTTTTCAGCTGTTTATGCCTAAACAACGTGTGTAGCACAAAACTATCAGTTTGCGCTGGGACATTACAGTGAGTGTTTCTTTAATGAGTGTGTTTTTTTTCAAGTTTTTGTAATGACGTACTATGAGCTTTATTAAAAAAAATTTAATCCTAAGAACGTGTACACATGAGAGCGTTGCATCGCGCAGCATCCACTGTGCGTTCAAACGCGCGTTTTTTAAATGTAGGAGAACAAATGGTTGTGTACACATGCAACACGTTTGCATGTGGACGTTTTTTAGGGTGTTGCATATGTACACAACCATTTGTTCTCCTATATTTTTAAAACCCTCGTTGGAACGCACAATGGATGGCGCACGATGCAACGCTCTCATGTGTACATGCCCTAATGACCCAAATTTTGCTGAAGATGTTATAAAAATGCTAAATAAGAAGTGCAGCTGAAGGGGATTTCATATTTGGCAGTGAAAATGACCAATATGAAAAATTATTCTGGTGAAGAAAATAATGAACCAGGTGCACAAACTATTGTAATCCTTGCATTTTTTAGCCTTTGTTTTTTTTTTTTGTTTTTTTTTTTTTACTGTTAGCACCTGGGAGACCGAGCTTTTGCTCGGTAAAATTATTGTGTCACTCTCCTTTTTTAAACAAAGCTCGTTCGCTCTGCTCACTCGCCCTCTTGCTCTTTTAAATGAGCTTGTTGGCTCACTCACTCACTAAGCCAATAAGTTAGTTGCACTTTGGTAAAAACTGGTTGAACCACAGGTTAAATATGTGACATATGTTTATATCTACAATATCAGCTGATTTTTCTGTTCAATTCAATAGCTATTAAAAAATATCCATAAGAATAACATGGGAACTTTGAAGGGCTCTAGGACAAAAACCAGATTTTTCCCAGCCATGGAACTAGCTACAGGGTCTTAAATAATGGCCTGAGCCATTGTGAATTCAAGAACAGATTGAAATATTTAATCTCAAGTAAAAATATTTCACCAATGGTCTCAGCCGTAAATAAAAATCAACCAAATAAACCCACTGACATTAGCAGCACAACTGTAACCAACCCGACAGCTCCAGAACCACAACCACATGATGCAAACAACTCCTTGAGCAGTGTAACTACGCAGGCCAACCGACTGCAGTCCCTGAGGGAATACCCACCACTAGCTACAACATCTCAAGCTTCTGTGAGTCAGTGTAATGTGTCCAGTGCTTCAAGTGAAGGCTTCGTGCCAAATAAATTAGATTCAGTGCAGTTAACCAATACTTCACCTCTATTAGCTGATTGCACTCAAAATTTTCCTTTAACACCTGCAGAAACAATAACTTAAGAGGTCAGATACAGACTTCAATGCCAGTCCCTAAATTGCCTTGCAAAATAAAAATTCTTCACCATAATATTCAAAATTTAATTAGTCGCATAGGACCTTTAGAAATAACACTATCAGAAATAGACCCTACAATTGTAGTTCTTTCTGAGCACAACTTGAAAGACTTTGAAATAAACCTTTTCCAAATTAATGATTTTAAAGTAAATGCTTTTTACTGCAGAAATTCTTGCACAAGAGGGGGTGTTATGATTCTGTCCAAAAATAATGTTGAGTGCACGCAGCTATTTAAAACCTCTGATTTGTGTGAGGATAAAGTGTTTGAATTCTGTTGTGCCAAATATGTCTTTAATTCTCTTAATATAGTAGTAATAGGTATATATCGCTCTCCTAGTTCCAATGTTCATGATTTTTTTAACAAACTCAATGTCTTAATTTTTAAGGCTACAAAAAAATACAAAAATATCATCATTACAGGTGATTTTAATATTAATGTTTTAAATAATACAAATGACGTAAAAGATTTCAAAATTTTATTAAAAAGTCATGGCTTTAGATATCTGATTGATTTCCCAACTAGGGTTTGTGACAGCACTGCGACTGGTATTGATAATTTTCTCACTAATATGCCGGACAATTTGTTAAGAGTTGAAGGTTTAATCACAGTTTTGTCCGACCATGATGCCCAGTTATTAGAAATCTGCAGTCCAGAAAGTAATTTAACTCAGAAAAGTAACACTTTTTTGCAGAGAAAATATAATAATAGCAACAAAACAAACTTTTTACGAATGATTTCAAATGAAAACTGGTTTAATGTATATAATTCTAAAGTAGAGGAAAAGTTTGATTCTTTTTTTGATACATTTTATTATCATTTTGACCTGTGCTTTCCTAAAGTTAAATGTAGAGAGTATAGTGACAGTAATAACTGGATTACATCTGATTTGATTAACGCCAAATCTGAACTTGTTACTCTGACTGAGCAGTACAGAGGTAAGAAATGTAACAATCTTAAAACTTTGATAAAAAATAAAACAAAAGACTATAAATGCAATGTTTTAAAATCAAAGAAAGATTATTATAAGGATCTAATTTGTAATTCTAATAATATTTGCAAAGCCACTTGGAAAGTAATAAATAAAGAAGTTAAACTGAAAGAAAATACAAAACATCATAATATTAAACTAAATCAAAATGGATTACTGATTGATAATCCGCAATCAATAGTTTCAGTCTTTAATAATTACTATTCTAACATGGTGGACTCTCAAATTATACCAGATTTGAGAGCGTTAACCTCCTTAGATAACAATAAACCAAAAAATAATAAAAATAAAAGTAAATTGTCCTTCTTCAAGCAAGTGACAGAAAGCGACATAAATAGCATAATAGACTCTTTCGATAATAAATATTCATCGGGTTATGATGAGATACCAATGCCAATCATAAAGCTTGCAAAAGAATTCTTAAAAAACCTTTAACACATTTAATAAATTCTTCTTTCATATCTGGTATTTTTCCCACTCGCCTAAAATTAACAAAAATCGTTCCACTCTTCAAATCAGGAGATACCCTAACTGTTTCCAATTATAGACCATTATCATTGATATCTTCCTTCTCAAAATTATATGAGCGAGTTGTGGTAAATCAGCTAACTAATTATTTGGAAAATAACAACCTAATTGCCAGCGAGCAACATGGTTTTCGAGAACATAAATCAGTAACAAGCGCAAGCATTGAATTCATAGAATCTATTATAAACTCAGTTGATAAAGGGGAAAAAACAATCGGTATATTTATGGATTTAAGTAAAGCTTTTGATAGCATTTGTCACACTAAATTATTCAATATACTTTCAAATCTTGGCATAGAAAACAGAGCTTTGGCTTGGTTAAAATGTTATATGTCTAACAGGAGCCATTACGTTGAACTAAAACATCTTAACGATTTCAACCAATTATTAACATACCAATCTGGTAGTAAACCATTAAAGTATGGTGTTCCGCAAGGAACGATTCTAGGACCAGCATTATTTTTATGCTATGTCAATGAAGTTGCTAATCTGGCCGATTTTGGTAAAATCACATTGTATGCTGACGATATCAATATCAAGTTATCTGGAAAAAATCAAATGAAATTGAAGTGACTGCTTTCACTCAAATTACAACTATTCAACAACATTTAGCTGAACTAAACCTTCTAATCAATCCAGTCAAAACTAAATTTGTTAATTTTTCTACCTCTCAAAGAAAAACTGAAAACAATTCAATTAATATTTGCTTAAACAACTACTTCCTTGAAGAAGTTGATACAACTAAATTTCTTGGGATATCCGTTGATAGCCATCTTAATTGGAATTCCCATGTGACACAAGTATGTAAAAAATTGGCTTCTGGGATATTTGTTTTAAGAAAAATATCATCAGTCTGCGACATAAAAACTATGAAATCAGTTTACTTTGCTTTTGTACACAGTCACATTTCATTCGGTTTATCGGTTTATGGTAATACCTCAATTGATAATCTTAAAAAAATTTTAGTATTACAAAAAAAAGCTTTAAGAATAATGTTGAAATTAAACTGGATGGAATCCGTCAAAGAACATTTTCCAAGATTAGGGATAATGACTGTGTTTAGCTTGTACATTTTTGAATTAATATTAATTATCAAAAGAAATTCCGACTGTTCATGGCAATTGGGTTTTAATCATAATTATAATACCAGACATAGGGCTGCTATTGGCTATGACATCCACAATTTAAAATTTTATGAAAAGAAACCTTCTTATGCAGGGATTAGATATTTTAATTCATTGCCGTTAGATATAAAAATAATAACAGATTTTAATAAATTTAAAAAGAAGCTTAAAAATTTTATGATTAATAAGTCTCTGTACTGCTTAGAAGAGTTTTTTCAATAAAATTATAACTTAAGTTTGCCTTGTATTTTTGTGTAATTTAACTTGCTGTCTGTATGTATTTAACTATACCTGTATGTAACTGACAACCCTATTTATGTATATTATGACGCCATTCTGTACATAATTATGTATAAAATGAATAAAGTATATTTTGATTTGATTTGATTTGATTTGAACCACCTCCAATTATGTATACTTAGATTTATAGCTTGCTTGTAAGTAATTACCTCAATGTTTACTAATATGTCAAATTACATTTTGAATTCTCAAAGTACTTTATTTTCTTAAATTTCTCTCATACAGTATACAGGGTGATTGATATAAGTGTGCCAGCTGTTTTACATGGAAACATTCGATCCTGAGAAAAGTTAGTGCTTTTTGATGGTTCGATACTGGACCCAGCTGCCTTTGGTCATTGGGCTATTAATTAATGATCCTGACAAATAAAAACAGCTGATATTTGTCAGTAACAAAGCTACACCTCATCTGATCCATCACAATCATCACACTCACCCCTTCAGTCATACTCACCTTAAAATACGCCAAAGTGCGTCGGTGTTTCAAATGAAGTCTCTGAAGTCTCTCTGAAACTGTAAGAGCTATCGAAAAAAGTTAAATGGTAACCCCCCTGTAAATTAAGTCTAGTTTATTATAATGATAATGAATTTTTTTTAAAGTCTGCCATTTTTCCAATATGGCGGCCAACTTTAAAATTTCTTATGAAACACCCTACATTTTATGGTGTTTATGACATTTTCATAGAATTTTAAGACTTTTTTATTCTTTGCAATTTTTCTCTAAACCTAACGGTTAGGGAGCTAGAGTCAATTAAAATTCATTTTTAGTTCCATAAGAATAACATGGGGCAAAATTTATGTGCCCATATCTCTGAAACCATTAATTAAAATAAAAAATACTCAAGAATAAAAGTGTCTTAAATTGATGTTTTAAGAACATTTCACTCATAAAAATTATAATTTACGGATTAATTAAATTCTTTCCAATATGGCGGTCAAAAACTTAAATTTTCAAAATTATTTTAGTTATTATGAAAAAATGTTCTTAATACATCAATTTAAGACACTTTTATTCTTGAGTATTTTTTATTTTAATCAATGGTTTCGGAGATATGGGCAGATAAAGTTTGCCCCATGTTATTCTTATGGAACTAAAAATGAACTTTAATTGCCTCTAACTCCCTAACCGTTAGGTTTAGAGAAAAATTGCAAAGAATAAAAAAGTCTTAAAATCACATGAAGATTTCAAAAACACCATAAAATATATTGCGTTCCATAAGAAATTTTAAAGTTGGCCGCCATATTGGAAAAATGGCCGACTTTAAAAAAAATCATTATCATTATAAAAAAAACTAGACTTAATTTACAGGGGGGTTACCATTTAACTTTTTTCGATAGCTCTTACAGTTTCCATGTAAAACAGCTGGCACACTTATATCAATCACCCTGTATTTAAAAAAGTTTCATTTAATTATGTATTGTAATATGTATGTTCTCGTGAAGATAGTTTTCCCACTCTCAGGCTATGCCTTGGTGCAAAATTTTCCTGAACTATATGATGATGCTGTGTACATTTTTGTATTATTATTATAAAAATAAACAAATAAAATAAAATAGAGTGATAAGCAACAGGGGGGCTTATGTAGCAGGATAGACGTAGGGGTTTGTTGTTTGCCTCTATATGAGGAGTTCCATTTCTTAGGCGGCTATCATTAAAAGAGATTTAATTTTATTATACTGTATAATATTTTATAGCTTCTACATCTATTATTTCTCTTTCTCTGTTTTTTATACCCTCGCTCAATTTTTTTTTTTTTTTTTTTTTTTTTTGAGGGAGAGGCGGAAAAATGCATTACGCACACAGGTGGCCAGCCTGTAGTGTGGGGCTCCCCTAAAAACGGGTTTACCCACTAAAAAACCTCCTCTACTCTTTAGGAATCTAACCTGGAATTGTTTGTCACATTGCGTCAGGCTAGGCCTAAATTTGGCTTACGCCCGTGAGGCTCGCTCCTTATCCAGCCGCTCGATCAAGGGATCTGGGCCACTTCGCGGTCCAGATCGGTTTTCTTTTCCAGGAGGATGCCCCGGACAAACTGTGACAAACAATCCCAGTTGCCCTCATCCTCCATAATCTTTTGGCAGACCATGTCCACCGAAAAAACACCGAGTTTTCTTGTGGCCTCCAGGCGGGGCCTTTCCCAACGCGAACAGCGGAAGAAGGTGTGTTCCGCGTCATCGGGAACGCCCGGGCAGTAGATGCAATCCGGTGAACCGGTCTTGCCAATCCGGTTCAGGTACGACTTGAAATAGCCGTGACCTGTCAGGAACTGCGTGAGGAAGTAGTCCACCTCGCCATGCCGCCTTTCTACCCATGGTTGGACCATAAGTCGCGCAGTCCATCGTCCTCGGATGTCGTGCTCCCAGCTGTGTTGCCAGTGCTGGAAGGTTCGGGAGCGCTCTTCTGTTCTTGCCGTGTCCTTGCCGATCTCGCCTTGTCTCTGATAAATCGCTTTCCTCTCCCCTGCCAAGAGCTTGACAGGGATGACTCCGGCGACCACCAGGACGGCAGGCTCGGACACTGTCCGGTAGGCGGAACACACCCGGAGCGCAGCTTGACGCTGAACCCGGGCGAGTCGCAACCTGTAGCACTCCTTATCTAGAGCGCCTGCCCACACCTCTGCCCCGTAAAGAAGCACGGACTGGACCGCGGACATCAACAGACGTCTTCTGCTGGATCGGGGACCCCCCGACATTGGCCATCAGCCTACTAAGGTAAGTCACTACCTTAGCGGCCTTGTCCGCCGTACGGAAGATCTGATCCCTCCAGCTTAACTTGGTGTCCACCATAACCCCGAGGTATTTGGCGGCACGAGTTGATGTGACCACCTCCCTTCCCACTCGAAACGGGACGACGGTGTCGATCCTCTTCTTCGTGAGAATCACGATCTCCGTCTTACTGAGAGCAAGTGAGAGACCGTGATCGGACATCCAGTTGTTGACCACCCGCATAACTCGGTTCAACTTCAGTTGGGCCAGCTCAACGTTGCGTGCAGCAATGAGAGCTGCGACGTCATCGGCGTACCCAACCAAAGTGGTTTCCTCAGGCATCTCGGACCTCAGGAGGCTGTCATAGGCAACGTTCCAGAGATCCGAACCGAGTATTGAACCTTGTGCGGCACCAGAAGTGACTTCCATCGTCCGCGTTCCGTCCCTCGTGTCATAAATCAGGCTTCGAGAGCGTAGATAATCCTCGATGAGCCGCAACAGATATGCAGGAATACGAAAGGTGTTGCGAAGCGCATCCAGCATATCGACCCACCTCGCCGAGTTGAAGGCATTCTTGACATCAAGCGTAAGAAGAAGCACTACTCGGCGGGAGAAATGGTTGTGGCTCTCGGCTCTCTCCACAGCTCTCTGAACTTCGGTGACAGCGTCGATCGTTGACCGTCCCTTTCTGAAGCCGTACTGACGGGGGCATAAGTCTCCGGCAGCTTCCACGGCAGAAGTCAGGCGGGAACGGATCACCTTCTCGAACAGCTTTCCAGCCGTGTCCAACATGCAGAGAGGCCTGTGGGACGACGGCAGCTCGGGATCACCTTTGCCCTTGCTGATCAGTACAAGCCTGGCTGTTTTCTAGGGAGCCGAAACACCCCTTCTACCAAACAGGCATTGTACATTCTCAACAACAAGTCAGCGTTGATTGAAAATACTTTCTTTAAAGCCTCACTGGGAATCCCGTCCGGGCCAGTAGCCTTGTTACTCTTCAGGGAGAGAACGGAGGTTTCCAGCTCCTCGAAAGTGAAGAGTGGAACGTCCTCTACCCGTCCGAAGTCAACCGGCGGTCGCTGTGGATGTTCAGGAAACAACGCAGCGACGATCCTCCCCATGGTGGTGCCCTCCATGATGGAAGGTGGAGAGCGGGCCCCGAGTTTCTGTGTTACAAGTTTGTAACCCAGGCCCCACGGGTCGGAATCAACGTCGTCACGAAGTCTTCTCCAGCTATTCGCCTTGCTCCTGTTGATCGCCTGGCGGAGAGATTTTCTCGCAGCTTTATAGGAAACCGACTTACGAACTCTGTCTGCGGGGATTCTTGCTCTTTTGGCGGCTCGTCTAGTTCTTAAACATGTTCTTCTGAGTTCCGCAATCTCTTCAGTCCACCAGTAAACGGGTTGTTTGTCGCGTCGGGGTTTCCTTCGCGGCATAGACTGGTCGCAGGCCGAGACGATCAGTTCCATCGTGGATGTTACTAGTGCCTCGGCCCCAGCCTCACCAGGATTCCCCTGCGCTCCCCGATCCCCGAGAGATGACTTCGGTGAACTTGACCACGTCCAGTTTGTTGGTGTTCCACCGGCGTGGCCCTTCCCGAGATGCGGAAACTCGACGATTTGCCTGATCATGCAGGTCAAACACGTCGTATTGGTGGTCGCTACCCGTGTAGTCCTCCACAACCCTCCAGCCAGAGATCCTCGGAAGGAGAGACTCAGACGCAAAGGTGACATCGGGGATCGTGCCTCTCTGCCCGGGGCGCCGAAAAGTAGGTGTGTCGCCCTGGTTGAGGACGACAAGACCGGCCCTGGCGATGAAATCCAGGATGTATTTCCCCCGGGAGCTGGTAGAGGGCATTCCCCACTCGACGTGGTGGCGTTGAAATCGCCACCAACGACGACATTCCCGGTGGTGCCGAGAACGCACTCCTCTAGGCTATCTATCTTGTCGCGGAAGTCCTGGACGGCCTCGTTGGGTGTGAGGTAGCAACTGAAGATAGTCACGTCCCCACACCGAACCCAGACGAATCCTCGGCCGCGCCCGTGACTCCGCACCAAGACATCTCGTGTACTACGTGCCCAAAATGCAGCAGTACCGAGACTGTCCGAGATCCAAATGTTTGGGTCTCTGTCCCGATACTGTTCGCTGATAAGGAGCGCGTCAGCACCAAGTTCTCGGGCGAGCTGATCTAGAAGGTTATCAGCTCCCCAGGATCTATGAAGGTTGGCCTGGAGGATGCGAATTACCGGCCGCTGCCTTTTGCCTGTTCAAGTGCGGCTCTGAAGGCACCGCACTGACCAGACCCGGGTAAGTGACCGAGGGCACTGGAGCCTGAATCCTTGCAGAGGAAGCAGGAGGGGCTCGAGGAACATTCCTTTCGTTTGTGGCCCTGGCTTCCACACTGGAAGCAGTTGGCACTCCTGTCGGGCCCTTTACAGTTTCGGGAGGAGTGGCCGAAACCGAGACAGCGGAAGCATCTCGAAACCACCACCCTCCGTTTGAACCTGCAACTGACCCAACCGACTCTGAGGTGCTGAAGGCTAAGCAGCTTATTGGCGTGCTTTTCGCCCATCTCAGCAACAGCCATCCGGAGTTGACTTCGGTTGGGCTTTGTCAGCCATACCCTCAGCCGGTATCTCCGGGAGCGCCACCTGGATCGCACGGGTCACCTCCTCTTCGGTGGAGAGGGCATCAAGGTCCCGAATCTCGACCGAACACTTCGGTTCTAGGGCCTTGATTGAGCCTTTGTCCCCAAGTGCAGTCTTGAGGGAAGCGGCAAAACCAATCTTGTCACTCGACTTCCCCAGTTAGAGGAGGACATCCCCGTTCTGGGTTCGCCGAATAGACTTGATAACGGTGTCGGTCTCCTCCGGTTTGGCCTGCGATCTAATCTGACCCAGAACATCGGCAAAAGATCGCCCCCCTAAAGGCTTGATCAAGATTGCCTCCGTCCTGGGCTTCTTAGGCCTGGGTTGTTTAGGCTTTCTGACAGACTTGCCAGAGGCCTCCCCAACCGGGTTCGAGACTTGCGTCCGCTCCACCCTCGACGCACTTTTCGAAGCCACCTCCGCTTGCTTCTGCCTCCTCCTTTCTTTCTTAGACAGGCGCGTCTTCCAGCCCCCCAAAGGTGTTGAGGCAGAGTTTGCTGCCAAGGCAGGATTAGCCGCCGGAGCAGGAACCTCTGCAGGAGTAGCCGCTGGAATCACGGCAGCGCCCGGGGCGGATTCAGTAGCCTGGACAGGAGATGTCTGCGATGCCGCAGTGACAAAAACCGGTCTCGGCACTGAGTCCACCTCAACAAGCTCAGGGCTTCCAGGCGAAGAACCGCTCTGCCTCTTCTTTCGCTTTCTGGCTTGAGTCTGGGACTCAGCCAGGTGAGCTTGAGGCGAAGCAGAGATGACTCGGTTCGTGACATCGCGCTCCTGCTTCACTGCCTTTAGCCTGATTTTCCGGCATTCCTCGATTTCTTCTAGAGCATCTTCGAGTTTCGGAATCCCCTCTTTTATCGCCTTGTTCACGTTCTTTTGAATTAAGAGGGCCTTGGCCATCTCCTTCAAAAGAGCTTTCATCTTCTTCAGACGTGAGTCTTCCTCCTCGTGGGCGTCGTCCTGCTGCTGCCGAAGCATTTGCAGCTCGAATGCCGCACGAAGAGGGCTCTTCCTGGGAGGAATCCCTTGGATATTGGCTAATGGTGTTGCCGGCTCGGCCACCTCCATCGCCATACCGATCTCCTCCTTCTTCTGTCCGGTTTTGGACGACGATCCGGCACCACCAAGAGCCTTGAATGGCACCGGCGGGGGGGTGGTTTTAATACCCTTCGTCGGCGTTCCAGTGTTCAAGGTCGGAGACCTCTGCAGTCTTGAGCTGCGCTTAAAGGCGGCCTGCTCTATCTCATCATCGTTCGTATTTTGCATTTTAAAATCCATACTTTTGTTTCACCAGCGCATCATGCGGCAAGAGGCGGCCCTTCATCGGCCGGGAGCGGGTGCACCCTCGGAGGTCTACCCCCCGTAGGAGATAAGACACCCCTACCCCAGATCTCTGGGGCCCGAAACCTCCGTTTGCCCAGCACCGATACACAAAATGTGCCGGACGTGCTGGGGGTCGCCCGTGGCAATGCAGAGTCCGATCTCTGCATCCATGCCGCACTTCCTGACTAAGGTCCGAAGCGGCTGGCTTCTGACGACACACTGGAGGAGACCATCGGCAGTGCGAGGCACACATCAGTCCCTGCAACACAACAGGGACACTCCCAGGACCCCCCAGCGTGCGCCGGTCGAAAGAAGGTGGAAAGACACCCTTGATTCGAGGTCGAAAACAAGAAGGTGAGCAAGGTTAGCTCAGGAAAGAATAAAGACGGTGAGCTAAGACCTGAAAGGTGAGAAGAAAGGCCCTAGCTCGGGAAGAACTGTGAGGAGGGTCTCACAGCTTGGCTCAGGTACCCCGGGGTCGCCAAGAAACACCCGTACAGTGGAAAGCTCACTGCCCCTGAGGGGATTGAATTTAACATTAGTAAAGGTAAATATTTAACAAACTCTCGTTTCTGAAATATGATTAGTTTGATTTCACTAACAGTTTGAAGTTTGTTTTTTAAATACTGAAAAGTTAGTGTTTTTGAATTATGACGTTATTCTTGCGGGGGTGCGATATGCCAGTGGCGGGGGTAGCGCAATTTGGCTTATCCAGGATCAGTGACGACAACCAGTATCAACGTTAACAACCGACAATCATGAGACCAACGTTACGTGGCTTCGTGTCAGCGACGTGTGTATTGTACTCGGTGATCAATAAGTGTTACAAGCGTGCAGTAGATACACAAACCTGTGGCTTGGGAGCGCAATTTGGCTTATCCAGGATCAGCGACGACAACAGGCATTTTCCATTAGACCGACGTTACGTGGCTTCGTGTCAGCAACGTGTGTATTGTACTCGCTGATCAATACCTGGCCCGGGACATCTACCACTGTTGTTGCTTTCGGGCCAAAAGATGATCATTTCAAATAAACACAAACTTTTAATCGTTAAAATAGGTTAAATACCTCCCGTCAGAGTTCATATTTTGCGTTCCAAGTTATACTTGCAACATGTTGCCACCAGAACGTCATATAATGCTTCACCTATCCTATTTTTTGCCTTTAATTTAAGTTCGATAAAGGTGGAAGAGATTTTTAATGAATAATACCATTCATTAAAAATCTCTTTTTACAACAACAAGACTACTTGTTTCCCTTTTTATTTTTTATATATATTTTGAATTCATATTAAGCTATAGTGGTTCAAAGTTGATCAAGTTTAGATCATCATAGCTTAATATGGATTGAAAATATAAACAATCAAAAAGCTAATCAAATAGCCCAAGTATTTATGTTTCATTAAAAATCCCTTCCACCTTTATCGGATTTGAAATAAAGGCGAAAATTGGAGCAACTAAAGCACTGCACCATGAATTTTTGATCCGTTAGATCTCCGATACTGACAGCCTCTATCGTCAGCCGCTGGGACTGCTGGGCGCTCAGGCTAAGAACGAGTCAATGAATAGCATTTATTAATTAAAAAGGGTACTTTCCGTGACCAAATATTCTCCCTCAACATAATTTACCTGAGTCTTGGTTTTGACACATGCTGACGTCTAGCAACGTTTTTTTTTAATCACAGTGTTTTACGCCGAATACTGGATATTGTTTCTCGCCTTAGTAAGGTCTGACAAATGTGAAGTGTATTTCGCATATATGTCAGCCCCCTCTTAATTACACGGCATTATGTTGCAAGTATAACTTGAAACGCAAAATATGAACTCTGATGGGAGATATGTAACCGATTTATAACTACTCACGTATGGCTTCGGGACCATGGCAGCGATGTTCTGCCAGTGACTTTTATCGGTGCCACCATTCTCCTTGTTCTATAGCTGCCCTTACTGTGTCTGATACGATCCACGCACAGATCAATAGTCTATGTGGAGGGGGCAAAGTAAGGCAAAAAGAGGCCCGCCAACCTCTTTAAGTAATATATATAAACAAAATTACTGATAGTGGCTAAAAGCTGAAATAAAGAAGTACTGAACATTTTCGATTTATTTTTATGTATAGAATAGGGATATGCATAGCCAGTCACGGTTTTTAGTGACACCCTGTATATATATATATATATATATATATATATATATAAATTCAAATGTATGTATCTTTGTATGTGTCTCTGTATGTCCGTTATACATGGCAAAACTACTAGATTAAATTAACTGAAATTTCACACAACGTTAATTTATATATCTGGGAGTAAGATAAACCTACTGTATTCCCGTTCTTATAATCCTTTACGGCTCTTCCCTACATTATAAATTTACAATAGGTTTAATAAGAGGATGAAGATATTTTTTACATTGGATTGCACTTAAAACCCCTATAACATTAAAATTTACTTTCAAAAAAATTCGGTACTTATTACCTGAGGTCTCAATGATCATAATCTTTCTCAAGTTTAAACCAAGTTTGTTGCTATTTCATGAAAAAAAAATTTCCCCAAAATTAAAAGATAAGATATAAAACAGTTAAACTCTCATAATCATTTTCTGAGTTTTATTGAGAGTTTGAATTTCAAATGCTAAATGTTTTTTTATCTGTCATGGCTCCAATGGAGCTGCAAATCATAGATTTATTTGTAAGCTTTTCATCATAACCACATGGGATTTATTCTTCGCTTTTTGCATAAAGAGCCAAGGCTAGTTTTGTTATTGTGTGAGACGCTCCTCTCCAAAGAGTGAGTTACAGTTGAGAGAAAATCGGCATTTCCTGAAAATCCGTTACTCTCCGTGTTTCCTGTAGATAAATGGATCGCTTTGCTCTGACGTCAATAGCAGGGACGCAGGGATCGGGAAACTGATAGGCCGGTCTTGCTCAAGGGTTTAAACATTCTCACTTCTTTTACTATGTACGTGGCCGGGCGTAGCAACTACATTATTATAAAAATGATGAGTTTTTTAATCATTTGGTAAATCATAAGGTAAACGATAAGCGCTACTGTAATTAAACAGCGTTTAGCATCTATCGTATGTTCATTTACAGTGTGTGCAGAAACTCTTTGATATGATAGAAAGTTTCATCGTAAAATATTGTTGATTATCTTGGAGGAAATAAATGTTAGTGGATTTTTCTATAAACCATCATCTTTAAATAAATTTTTTTACTATTTCTGTTTCTCAATGAAAACACATACATGGTAGTAAAATCATTTAATACACAATAACTACAGGGGAATTTAAGTCACTGAGTATTTTATTTTTGTTACTCTATGGAAACTGCATGCCATCAAAATAAGTAAAATATCCAATGAGAGGCTTTTTTAATTATTAATTGTTTGGTTTTGTTGAAATATAAGCTTCCACCGCGGTCGATGGACTGATTATATACACTGGCTGCAAAATTTAATGTTTTTCGTGGGAGCAGGGGTCATAAGCGAAAATTGCATAATCATTTTTGGTTATCAGCTTTTGCATCAAGTTTGGATATTAGTTTCACATTTCCAAATGATGATAGAGAGTATAAAATACAAATTAAGTACAGAATAGTAGTTTTATGCTATCAATCATAAACACAATTGCAAAACAGATTTTCAAACTGCGAAATTCTTAATCCCCATATTGTGCTTTTGATTGTGTTAATCATCAACTATTAACTAAAAAATTAGAGTTTTATGGGGTAGAGAAAAAAGCGCTATTATTACTTAAGTCTTACCTCATAAATAGAAAGCAAAGTGTTTCAATAAATAGCCAAAATTTCTTTGAAATTCAAAGCAATATTAAAAATGGGGTGCCTCAGGGTTCAATTTTAGGTCCACTCTTATTAGCGAATTTCCCTATAGGGAATACGCTATTACGGTAGTAGTCACGGTAAGACCTAAGCCCGGGACCATGATACTTTTTCGTTTGGAGGTCCCTAGAAGCCAAAAACACCGTTCGTTCAAATTGATATATATGTGTATATATATATATATATATATATATATATATATATATATATATATATATATATATATGTGTGTGTCCGTGAACACGATAACTTTTAAACGGAACCTCCGATTTTGATGGAATTTGGTACAGGGGTGTAAGCCAGCGCCTACTAGGTTGAGTTCGCGAACCAGAATGATCGGACCATGGGAACGGGGTTTTATGGGGTTTCAAAGGGGTCAAAAATGGGTTTTTGGCATTTTTGGACCTTAATTTTTAAAATTCATCAATTTTAACTGAAACCATTTAAAAGAGCTTAAAAAAACAAACAATTTGGTATTTTGAATTTTTATCATAGCATGACTGGTTACGGGGAAAATCCAAAAATGTGTTTTCCATGTTATTCTTATGGGAAATCAAGAAACCCCTATATCTTGCTCATTTATTGACATAACTTAATCAAATTTGGTATGTACATTATCTAGATAGAGCTTAACTTATAATTGCTTACGAAACCCATTTGGCGGCAAACCTACATACTCACCCCCATGGGGTTTATGGGGAAAATAAAAAATTGCCAGAGCTTGATACAATTTTGTGTTTACATTCACCAATTATTAATTAACTTAGATTTTCTAACAACACCCCATGGCAGCAAACCTACATACTCGATCTTATGGTGTTTTTATGGGGAAAGTAAATAATCTGAAATTCCATTGGAAATTCGCTGAGTACGCAGGTCTGCTGCGACGGGGGTATTTTTAATCTATATTAATGACTTACCAGTAGTTACTAAAAATTGTGAAGTGATCTTATATGCTGATGACACCTCTTTATTATGCTCAGACTCTGACATTAGCAACTTACAAAACATAATTGATTATAATTTAAATAAATTAGAAGAATGGTTTACAATAAATGGACTTAAGTTAAACCAGAATAAGACACAAATTTTGCAATTCATAAATTGTAGCACAAAACAAATCACTTTAACTAATTTCTGGTCAATTAAAACAGTAGAAAATCCATACTTTTTAGGCTTACAATTAGCCAACAATTTGAAATGGAAGTCTCATATTTCATTCCTCCTAAAAAAAAAAAAAAAAAATACATAAAGCCTTTTACGCTATTCATTTTTTGTCCAATTTAACCGACTGAAAACCCCTAGAAATGATTTATTTTGCCTATTTTCATTCAAGGATAATTTATGGGATTGAATTGTGTGGAATTCAGTTGAAAGTAAACAAATATTCAAATTACAAAAGAAAATGATGAGAGTAATGTGTAAAAAACACCCTAGAACCCATTGTAAACCGTTATTTCAAAAGTTAAATATATTGCCATTACCCTCTTTATTCATTTTCAAACGTATTATGAATAGTAATATTGTAATATTGTCTTCAATAGTAATATTGATATTAAATGTTTAAATAATAATCATAATTTTTATACCAGACATAAATATATAAACTTTCATTATCCAGCTCATCATTCAAATATCTTTCAAAATTCTCCATTTTACATGAGTATAAAACTTTTTAATTCTTTACCCAACAAAATTAAACATAAATGATGAAAGATAAAAAAGAAATTGAAAATTTTCTTCAAAGGGAATGCTTTTACTCAGTAAATGAATATCTAAATTTTGAGAAATAAACCATGAAAATTGAGAAAATGCATTTTCTTCATATTTTTTGCACTTGTAAAATGTAAGAAAATTAATAATAAAAAAAAATTGTAAATGTATATGACCTGAATTTGTTAATCCCAGTAGTATAAGTTAAAAGCTATCAAAATTTATTGTTTTTAAAACATTGCCCAACGACAAAATGTTGTGTTTATGCAATAAAGAATTTGTATTTGTATTGCATCTATTTTTTTAATCATTGCTAGTCCTCAATTTATTGACATTGGCATAAGCTAGTATATAATAGAACTATCATTATTAACTATCAGTATGGTGACAAACTACCTATCGTTATCTTTTATTTTGAAGACACTTATAGTTTTCATAGAATAGCAAAAAGAAAATAGTTACTTTTCAATCGCCCTGTTTGCAAGGGACCAATCTTAGCACTGGCGGTGTATTTTGTACTATTTAATTATTAATTTTAAGATTGAGGATTAAGTGGCAGATTAGCCGACATTTGTGATGTCTGATTCCGTTAAACTCTTAGGATCACTTTTCTGGTGGTGATCCGCGGGCCTTGTGGTGTAGTGCCCATGTGCCCGTGGGCGTGAGGGTAATACGACAACCGGCCCTCACGTCCTGAATCCAGGGAGGCCGAGAAGCTAAATTTTGTTCCACTGCAGGACACAATGAGATGGGGATGGCGAGTGATGGGATAACCCATGACGGGCCCCGGAGCACCCCATATAGGACATGACACACGGAGCCGGGTGATAGCTAGTGACGGACAAGCACCAAGCAGCACTCGAGTCAGTTCTGTGCCGGGCCCGGCTTACCACGGTAGGCCGGTTCACTTGGCCGCTCTGTCCGAACAGCTTTGCAGAACACAACCCGCCTGATCCGTCTGGGCCCCGCACCCAGGCGTCGATCGGCACGAAGGGTTCAAGGTAGCACATTGTAATGGTATAGCAAATGGGTAAAACCTCGGCTCACCAAGACATCCAGCCAGTCCAGCGAGGATAGCAACCTAGCGAAGGACACAAGGCGTTTTGGATCCAAGCCAGACGGCCCAGTGGGGTTTGCCACCCTGCATATGGGCGCAGTCACGGCACCTCTCGCCCACCTGGGTCGGGAAGTGGTGGGGGCCCTAGGGCCACCATTTACCTCTCGGCCGGGGAAGTAGCCGTCGGCTCCAGGCTTGCCTAGGGCTGGCAAAGGTGAATTGGGAACGCTTAAGCCCACCATCTCGTCCTGCTTGCAGGGCTTGGTGAAGGCCGGGATGGCGACCACGCCCACCTGCGTCCAGCGGAAACGTAGCGTGGGGGCGATATACGGGGGCCTCGGCCCCCGGCGAACGGATGTACGGGTCCATAGGGGAACTTCGGTTCTCGAAAGCCGAGCATCAGTGATGATGCGACATCACTGCTCATGGGATGTAAGTAAGTATGGCTATAATGACGGCTTACAATGAGAACTGCCCCACGGGGTGGGCTACACACCAGATTGTAGTTAATCAGGTACTGGTACTATGGGTTTGGGGCTTGCCCGCACTCAGCAATGAGTGTGCCTCAAGATTGCGGACGGACTTCGTAATGGTTGGTGGTGTCGGGATGGCGCTGGGTGTCATGCCTGTCTGCCCGATAGTCCTTTGCCTCTTCGCGCCAGAGTGCGGCTGCTTAACGCGCCCTACTTCTCTGGGGCCAGCTATGGCATAGCATCCTCTTTGGCTGTAGCGGCAGGGGGGGGGGGTGTGAAATTGTGCGGTCAGGCATTGGATACCTGTCTGTGGGAATATTCACAGATCGTTTGCAGCTGTTGCCGATAAACAACGAGTGCTTGTATTGCTTGAGCAAGTGCGCGTGCCCCAACGGGTTCCGTGGCTCGTACCGTCGTTGCCCGCGGACAGCCGAATAGTGGTGTGTCCTTGGACACGGAGCGGAATAGGTCTTCAGAACCTCTCGCAAATCCGTAATGGACCACAGGAACGTGAGTTTATACTCCAATGTCAGAGTACGCCAGACAACGTGCCGTCGTCCACAGAAAATGTTGGATAATTCTTCATTTATAACAGCATGGGTTATTAAACGCAGAATCATCAAAACACTTTATAAATTTAGCATTTATCATATCAAACAACAACGTCCATTGAAAACTAGATTTTGGGTTGTTATTTCAGGCGTAACTCGGATCTGTACGATGTATGAGTGATAAAGATTGGGCTTTTATCATAAACTTACACACTATAAGTGTAAAGTTATCTATGTATTTTTCTTCTAATATTATGTAAAAAAACATTCTTTTATCTGTTTCACTAAAGAGTACCCATTCAAAATACCATTCACTGAGGTGGCTTGTGTATGGATTATTTAGTACAAGATAGAAGCTATAAAGTCGTCTATTAAAATGTCACACTGAATGACACCCCGTGTGACTCCGTCGCTATGGTGACTGGTGAACGGTGCACTTGTTTACATTAGTTTTTCACCACCGATTCCACCGAAATCCAGAGAGGTCAAGTGTCGTGAACGATGTGGGAATTTTTTTAATTTAGGCCAGCTGATTTATTTTTGTAGTGATTAAAATTTAACTGCGTTGTAGTTAATTAGCTGAGCTTAGGCATAAACAAATAGATGAGGGAGAAACTAGATTAAATTCTCTTGAAAGAAAGAAATGAAAGATGCATGTAGCTATAATGGTGTCCAGACAGCGAAGCTATGAAATCAGGGTAAGACTTTGTGGAACATATACTACTCTATTTTAATAACATATTTTATATAATAGCATAACAATTTATAATAATATACGCATAACTTATTAAGAACACTAAAATTCAAGCTTTATCAGAAGAAAATAAGTAATATATTATTACAAAAAGACCTATAATAAAATTATTTAAAGACATTCAGATTATTTAGAAGACAAAGCAATTTATACAATAATAAAAATTATTTTGTCATAACTACTTTGAATCCGATGCAATGTAAATTTTACTGTTAACAAACTATTATTATTATTATTACATCTTACTTAACGAGTCTTGTAGATAGACCAAAATGGACTACTTAACTTCGTTAATGCCTTTATTAAATCTCAAAAAATAATTTATCGCATTCAAACGCAATAGCCTAAAAAATACTCTCAACAACTTTTGCCATTACAGTTTTATAATCAATAGTGGTAATCAGTTTACCTTTAACAAATCCAAAGGATTTTTAACTGTTTTTTATGAGGGTTACCAAAGCTTTTTCAATGTCTTACCCTCTTCAAACATACATTAGTTCTTCCTCAATAAAACAATAAATAACTTATTTTATTCAAAAAACCATTTTCAAAACTATTTCAAATTTAAAACGAGAACAATTTTATTTTATAGTTTTGTTTATATTGCTGATTGTTAGCAATACCTTGAAATTTGATTAGATGGATTAATTACTTCCAAATTAACTCTGATGAATTCAATTGCGAGATATTTTAAGACGTAACCAGAGATATTTTAAGAGATAACCAGACTGGCAGTCTGGTTGAATTAAAGTGATGGTACCTGGGGATCGATCATTTGCTCGGTAAACGTGCCAGTAATATCATTGACTAAGTACACTAACGTGAGTAGGCTTCTCACGTGTGTGAAGCATATTGACGGTGGTTCGATCTGAGGCGGCGTAAATGGAAGTACAGCTAACATATGATAGGTAAATCAGTATTACCACTCTTCTCAACTAAGGATGAAACATTTTATAACTGAAAGTTATGTTTATGTTTTGGTAAAGTGTGATTGGAGCACTGTAAATTCAGCTGAATAATAACAAGATAGATGGCAGCGACTCTGGTGCGGCGTACACCGAACTTCCAAATTTTTACCTTAAACTAAATGCCTCAAAATTTGATTAGATGGATTAATTACTTCCAAATTAACTCTAATAAATTCAATTGCGAGATATTTTAAGAGAGTCTGATTGAATTAAAGTGATGGTAACTGGGGACCAAGCATTTGCTCGGTAAACGCACACAGTAATATTCTTTATAGTCAATGTTTATCTTTTGCAAACAGTGCACTAAAATGCCCAGTGCAAGAGGCATATTTCTTGTTCAATAGTCGACCTCATTCGCTCCGCTCACTGCCTTCACGCCAAGCTATTCCAATGTAGGCCTACGGTTACAAATGCACTATCTTGTATGATTGTTAAAATACATGTTGAATGTGTAACACGTGGATTTAAATTATTTATTTAACATCTGTTTTCATAATTCCTACTAATGCTTTTGTTTTTAATTTATAATGCAATTCTAAAAGTTGACTAGTTTTATTTTGTATTTTTACATGAAACAAACATTTATCGAAACATTTATGATAATCAGCCGTATGAGGTATCAATTTAAATATTATATGTTATTTTTATTATGCAGTAGAACCATTGAATAATTTTTTAACTTGCTGAAATGCAAAACCACATGTTTTACTGGAAAACTTGGTCTGTATTTTAACAGTCACCTGTTTTATTTATTTTTTTTTTTTTACTCCATATAAAAAATGTTAAAGTTCTTTGAATTTCAATTAATGATTTGTGACGATCCAAATGTGTAGGGGGGTAGAATTTGACCACTTACCAACGTTACTGGTCACTATTACCCTTTGTTTCACGACTGAGGTGATAGGCTTACCTAGGCCTAGTGAGCCCTTATTCCTCCCACAGGGTCCAACACTGGGAAAGGCTATATTTACATTCCTGGGAATAGACTCATTCCCCATTATTTAAAGAAGGTTGTATCTCGGTGTTATAATGCCGCGACAAACCCTATAAAACCCAATAAAACCCTCACGTCACTATAACCCCATGTAAACAATAACATAACCTCAAACGCCGGTTGAGGCCAGACGACAGGACGTTCTTTCTCCAAGCTACGTCACAAAAACAGACGTTACGAGGTGATCCCTTTTTTTATGAAGTTGGCCCTGGTAGCCTGCAACCAGCTGTTGTGATAACTAGAGTGTCTAGCTGGTGCCGTTATCAGGATTCAACGAGAAATTGGGAGCTCGAGAAAATGAGCCTGCGCTCATTCTCGTTCTGTCTACCGTGCTACACGTCTACTTAAACCTTTGGCTCGTCCGAGTGGTATAAGTCTTAAGTTTAGTGCGGAGGATTGGAGTTGAGCGTTCTTTTTTTTAAGTTTAAGTGAATCGGTGTTTATTATTTTAACCGATTAATTTCATTCCTGCCTTCAGGAATATTTTTAGTTAAGTTAATAGTAATAGTTTAACATATTATTTGGAGACGTTGAGTGTTCTTTTGTAACAGGCTAGGGTTGAGTCGTCCCCTAGCTGTGAGAATATCTCGGCAATAAACGTCTTGGTAACTCAAACGAGCTAGTTGGATACATTAATTTGTTTAAACTTCCTCGTTGCAATAGTTCAATTATCGACATTTATTTAGTTTCCTACATGTTATTTCCTTAACCACGACCGGTTCACAGAGGTCTGGTGAAAACGTGTAGCAACCAGTAAGGCGACTTGTAACCTACTCTGGTGAAGTTATACATATTTTGACTTTTATTTCTAAATCCTATTAGATTAGCCTATTTTCAGAAACCTAACATAGGGAGTTTAAAATCCGTGTTAGTGTGACAAGTAAGTTTATTAATTATAGATCGTTAGAGATCTGCCTAGGATTGGATAGCTACTAAATTACTGGATTCTTTCTTGTAAGTATAACTAACTGAACCATTGAAACAATTGGCTGTGGGTTACATGACCCCTGGAATTATCCCAGCAACCGTGCTGAGCGATTCCTAGGAACTCCTTTTTACTTTTAACTCGTGACAGAATTTCCCCAAGTTTGGTGAACCCTGAGTAACCATCCCTATTTTTATTAGCTGGAAATTCTCGTCACAGATTTTAAAGGAATAAGACTTTTCATAGCATAGAGACCTGAATTTATATATTTTTTAAACCAGAACTAAATCATTTGCAAAGGTTAAAGAAAATCGTTCGAGCCGTTTTTGAGATCCATGTGAAAACATACATACACACAAATATACCTTACTCGTATTAGAGTATAGGATATTTATGAACTGGAAGTTCCAAGCTAAGAAACGCATTTGAAAAAATACTTGCAGTAGTGTGTGTTCCGCAACGAACATTAGGTACATACAACCTGGATATGAAAGTCTCCCCAAGAGTAAGCATTGACTACACTAACAACTGTCTACCAACAATTGATTAAAAAAGGCAAATAGAAAAATATTTCTAAGGAAATCATTGTGTTGAACATGTTTAATATTTTTCAAGAGATGTAAAGAGAAGTATTGTGTAAAAAAAAATGTATTTAAATTATTTATGACTGGGCTAGATGGAATACTTGAAAATGGTTCTCCTCCTGTATACCTTTTCCGCCACTATTTTGCGAAAGACACTATGAGTATATTTAAAAAAGTTAATGCTTTTGAAATATTTTAAAATTCTGTACATTAGTTTTATTTTATATTTAAGTTTATGAATATAATATAAAATAAATATAAATATAAATACAAATGGTAACAAAACCCTTAATGGTCACTATAAATTGTAAAATAGAAAAGTAGATAAAATAAAACTTCTTATAATAAACTGAATAACATTGCAAAACGAGTTTTATCCTAGACAGTTGCAGTAACCACTAATACCATCCTACAGAGGTACATTAATAAACCAAATTCAAATTCGTTGCTTAATGAGACCTTAAAGGTACAGAGTGTACATTAAAATACAGGTTCTAGGCCGATTAGAGTCGGCATTTGACGAACCTAGTGTTTCAATATAAATAACGCAATTCGCACATCAGCTGCTTGTGCCTACCCCTAAAAGAATGTGATCATATGCGAATGAGAACGAAGGTTGGATCAAGCGCCATCTGTATACCTAAGTTTTTGGTGAACGAGTATAGCCTGGCCTATAACAAACATTTTAGTTGTTTATTCCAGGGATTTACCAAGTTTTAGTTTGTCGTAGATAAAATATTATATGCAAAGATTTTATTCAGACACTAGTGAATTTATGGTGAGTTACTCGATGGTTGCATATTAGGGTTTCTAAGATCGGCGATGATTCATCTTAAAGCGTTAAGTTGCAGACTCAGCCGATAGCTGACATTACCTCATCCTTCCTGGGGAGATTAAATAACACTCATCCACGTAAAAAAGCATTTCTTCAATTTAAAATATGCATATTTATTGTTTTAATATTTCAATTATCATTCAAAATACAACCCATAACAATCAAACAAGTATTTAGTGTAATAAAGCCATTGGAAAACCTTTAAAACCCTTTATATTGGTACTACACATAAAATGTATAGAGGTTTTATTTTGTAGTTGAATTTTTACGTACACAGTTCGTTTCACAAACCGATTTAAAATTTAAAAATAATCGCCCCAGTTAAATGGATGATTTGGAAAACAAATAAACAAAAGGAAATGCAATATACCGTGGTTGTTATTATTGTACGTGTGCAGTTGGCCGCCTAATGTTCGTGGGAAACCCCAACTGTGATTGACAGTCTCTGAGCGTGACATTTCTGACAGACCCGCGCTGCCTCATTCTCTTGGAAATACAAATATTTTAGCATATTACTTTTAATCAACTGTAATAATTATTTAACCTGCCTGCAACTAAGATATTTTATGGAAAAATGCTTTGATAATAAGCGAATAATATAATATCATAGTGGAAGTGATTCAAGTTCTTTTGTTTCTTTTTTATTGCAATCTGAGCTAATTTAACAATTGAAACTATACTGTAAAACTAAGGTCTTAATTTAAAATATTTAACATTTTGTTTTATGTTTGATATTTTGACTGTCTTTCTTTGAAGAAAAACCGTAGCACTAGAGACACGATATACAGTAAAACTTTGCTTCACAATTTAATGTGAAACCATCGCATAAATGTTCATTGTGATGATATTTACAGTTTGAGTATATCACTAATAAAAAATATATTTCAGATCAGAAATATTTTCTATACACATATCTCAAAAGAACACTTCCAGAGTAATAGTTTTAAATATGTATTCATCCTTTCATTTACTAAATGCCGATATCAAGGATTAATAGCAAGCAACAATTATTGTGTGTTACTTAAGTTTAAGCATTGAAGTTTTAGACCCATGTGGAAACAATATTAACCCGGGTCTATGGTAATATATACAGCGATCGTAATATTGAATATTTAAATATATTATAAGGGCCTTAAAAATGTTTCATCCATACCAAACAGTAAAACGTAATATGTTTGCTATTTGGCTACTTGTGTCTCGAAAGTTAATTATTTCCATTTGATAACCGTCAATGACTTTTACTCAATAAACACCTTTCCTAGTTTCGAATGGTTTCATATAGATAACACTTGACAACACCAGTAAGAAAATTTTCCAAGTATTTATGAGAACGGAAACCTTAGATTTCTCTCCAATGGTTCGCACATTTCAATGGTTGATCGCACTTCAGTTCCAGATAAACCGATCTCAACATTTGAACTCTCGTTATACTCCCTGGTGGTTTTAATGTTCTCGTTCACTTTAACGAACAAATCAAGCATAATAGTTCAAACCTAAACTCTTGCTATCCTGACGCATAAATTCCCGCATGTGTAACTCACTCATCGGGATATCAGAAATTCGTCAAATGTTGGGAAGGCAGATTAAGGGGTAATGTAGTACAGCCGTGGAAACATAGATCACTTAACAGGTTTAGCTCTCGTACTTATGTTATTGAGCAAATTTAACTACACTCCAGTAGATTCCAGACTACTGTTTGACTTTTGATTGGACTTATGAAATGTCAGGGATAAACCTCAATGTGCTCTTGCTTTGATAGCCTTGCACAGACGGATGTGCTGACTTATAGGGTGCGTAAATTCTTCCCGAACCTCAGCATGGAACTGTGGGAAGGAACTGTGTATGGTCAATTTTCTTCCATTGGACTATCAATATTGTGACTTTTTTAATTTTGAGATATATTATACATCTTTTAATTCAATATTAATAATTGTAACTCACTTGTTCCTACAGCCAATCACTCACTTAAAATTCTACACGTTCATTACATACTAGAGCTATATTATAAAAATAACCCTTACATTAATTATTTCAAATTTAACCCCGTGAAAAAATATAGGTCGATGAACTTAGAGATAAAAATTTATTTGTATCGTTTCTTGTTTAGCTCTCTCAAGGCAAACTTATCGAAAGAACTTAAATAATACTCCAATTTATGTTATTTTTAAAACCAAAACTTCGAGATATTGCTGCATTTCCCTCCGTCAATCGCCAAGATATTTGAAGACTTTTGAAGACAAGACTTTTGAAATGTCATGTGGCAGTTATTTATAGTGTGTTTTTCTTATTTTTAGTTTTAACGACCACGTACTCTAACAAGAAAGTATAATTATTTTAGTTTTCCTGCTCTAGCGACAAAAACGGTTGGGCCTATAAAATATTTGAGACGAGCTTAGGGAACATATTTCATTTTACTACAACTTTGTTTCAAATATACCAAAGCCGATACACGGAGCTCAAAGTAGGGTATTTTTCCTAATTTAAAGTTTTTTTATTGCTTTTATAGATATCCTGTAAAACATTTGAATTAATTTAGCTGTAAGTAGCTGAATTTTGCATTTTGCTTCCTCACAAGCTTTAACTTTTGTATTAACTTAGCTTGACATTAATATTAAAAGGAAATTCACTGCATTTATGAGAGTAACAGTCTTAAAAATTAACAAAAAAATTATTTATAATTAATGCCAGCTAATATTGTGTGTTTTTATATAACGTTTTGTTGGTCTTAAACCCTCCAATACTATTTTTAACGTTTACTTATTTATTTATTTTTGGGGGGGGGGGGGGGTTTACCGTTTATGTAGACGTAGTTTTTTAACAACCACAGTAATATTTTTTAGATCCTTCAAAATTACGCATGCACATTTATTGGACATATATTGCACATATATTGGAATAAGAGTATCAAACATAAAAATAAATTTTGATAAATGCCAATATTATGTCTTTTTATTTTGCCTGTTAGGCGTAACTGATTGTTTTATAATTGATTGTTAGGCAACTGATTGTTTTACATTGCTTGTTTTCTTGTAATGTAAGTGATTTCTTACATTGTTTGTTACTTACTGAGCCAAAACTTTGGTCTCCGACTATTTGAGGTAAATTTGCAATGTTTAATTAATATTTGCCATACTTAAGTCAGTAACTACAGTAAATTTGTATTAAGATGCTTGAAGTTTAATATTAACTTAGCTTAAAAGAAAATCCACCATATTTAGAAGTTTAACACTCTTAAAACATTGAACAGAGCTTGAAGTAAACTTGAACAGGCTTTTTCCTAATTTCAAGATTTTTATTGTTTTTATAGATCAACTGCAAAACATTGCATTAACTTTTGTTGTACTGTATGTAGCTGAATTTTGAATTTTGCTTCCCCATAAGCTTGAAGTTTTGTATCAACTTTGCTCGACAGTGATATTAAAGAAAATTCACTATATTTAGAAGATTAACTCTCTTAAAAATTTAACTTAAAAAATTATATTTAATGCCAGTTAATATTAAGTGTTTTTCTTTTACCTGTTGAATGTGGAGGGATTTCTCTGTTACATATACTGTTAGAGTATAGATTGTTTATGAATTAGTGACATAAATGTAACTTTTAAACATTTCACTTGATGTCGTATCTCAAATCGTTATTTTAAGACCGATTTGCAACTTTTATTATTACTGAATTTCATATAACTTCTTAGTAGAACTAACTACAGTTATATTGTATTTGAAGTTCGAATTTTGCATTCACTGAACTTGTAAAATATGCCTGTAACTGACACAGAATTTAAGGGAAGTGACTAGAATAATTATATAATTAATAAATAATTAATTCATAACATACATTTTTAATTTCCTAAAGTTATTAGTATTTTATGTAATAATAAAGTATTAGTATTTTTGTTATTTTATTAAGTTAATTTATTTGATTTTTTTGCGCTAGGAGGATGAGGCAAGGCATGGCGTAAATCCCCCTCGATTCGTTTACTACAGTATAGTAGCTTTTAAAATCATTAACAATTTTAATTAAATTAATATGAGAATATCCTAAACGTTCGACACTTGGTAAAATACAATTTAATTTTGCGAACACAACGAGGGGGTATGGAAGCGAAGGTTTCAACTAGCCTGTTCAGTGCTTGAGAGTTTTACAGCAATTTACAAATAGGGGAAACTAATCCAGCATAAAAACCTATTAATTTGCATGGTTGATAATCATTGTACAACTCTCTCAATTTAAAAAATTACGGGGAACTAAGAAGTGTTTTGAAAAACTAGCCATAGACGATTCTCAAAGCTTTTCATTATTGTTGATTATGTGTAGTGTGTATTAGCCGGTTTTCTTAATGTCTTGGCGGACCAGTTTTTCGGTGGAAGTAACCTGCTTAAACTCGATTTTATAGTAATTTACGAATTTAGGACAACCCGTAAGGGGGCATGGGGGCGGAGCCTTCATCGAGCCGTAGGCGAGTATTCATTTATACTCCGTTACATATAAATTCTACTTATAGATAATCACACATTAATAAGTGTGTTTTACTAGGCTATGTAAGTTAATGCATTTTTAATGATTACATCTATACTTATTTAACACGCTGTTTTTCTTTATTTTTTTAGAGAACTCCTCTTATGATTCCCAACCGATTTTAAAGTTTTAGGTGTCGTTGGATAGGGCTTGGTCTGTAGTTGTTTCCGCAAAAAAAAAATTGATGAAAATCTGACACAAAATAAGGGCGCTATATCCACGAATTAAATTTGAAAATTTCCCAATAGAATAACATTTAGATTGGTTAGAGCATTTTTAACATCTGTTAACGTACAGCTGTATTTTTTGGTGATCACTGATATTCAAAATATTGGATTGGTCGGATATCATCGATTTAGAACTAAATGTAACTTTTGTATTGTATCAAAATAAATTGCTCGATGTCGAGCAACACGTGTACTAGTAGTTATAATAATTCCCGTAAAATTTCACAAGAATATATGGAGCGAGAATGTTTTCATGCCGCCGTATCATTGAGCTATATCTCACCCGAATTCATATTCAAGGGTCAAGCGTGCGGCGGCGGATGGGGGCCTGGGGAGCCATAAATATAACGAAACACAGCCTGAACGGTCTAACTTGGTTTTAATAGTTTATATAATTTTTATTCTTTTAGTTTAATAAATTCTCTTATTTTATTTATTTTTTGTTCACATACATATCTTTTCTGATTATTCTAAGGATATAACGAAGGCTTTCGCGCACTAAAACTCATTTTCTATAATCTTTCAAACAGAGTTATTTTAAATCATTGCGTGTTTAGGTTGCATTATTACGGCCTATCTGCCTTTTATGATTATACATTATCTTAAAAATATAAATTAAATGGGTCAAAAAAAGGTTTTTATTACTGGAGGAATTTTATAGTGAAACATTTATTTTTGTGTGTCAAATAAATAACACTTTTTGATGTCTTATGGCCTAATTACTCGAGGTTAAATCGCGATAGTTGAACGTTTTTGACAATTCTAATTAGCACTATTTCATTGTATAAAAAACAATTAATGAGAGTTTCAATTATAAAATAAACTTTACAACTAAAATGGATTTATATTGAAATGGTTTGAGGCCAAATTACTGTCTGAAATTTATGGAAAAGTATTTTAGTTATTTCCAAGTGAAGCGAGATAATCATACCAGTTGAAACTTAAGTGACTCATTGGGCTTAAAAGTAACTGATGTTACAGTGGTGGGATGAGTTTTTTTATTCGAGTGTTTCAAAATAAATCATGCAATTCGCACATCAGCCAAATGTTCCATTACGAATCATGGTTTCTTTTTCATATGCCTGACATTAAATTAAGTTAGTCGTAGATAAAGATTCTTTATTTTATCTAATTAAGAACTATATCTTATTAAGAACTATATTAAAAAATACAAAAATGTATTAATCCTTAAAACTTGTGAGAAACGCTCGCTTTGAAATAGTAGGCATTACGAGCCTGCATTTAAAACAGTGTAGACGATTTGTAATGACTTATCCAGCTGTTGGCATCTGTTGTTAATCACTGTGAGTGTAATAAACAACCAAACCAAAAACGACAACATGGCCACATAAGAATAATGTGAATCAGCTACTATCTGCTTAAATTTTAAAGCTCTCAATGCAATTTCATGGCACCTAGTATAGTGTTCTTACTTAAATCTCATTCGTGGCTTGAAGGCCTTCATAATACAATCATTGCATAAACTAATGTTATATTTCTGGCCATAACTTAAATATTTTTACTCAGAGTCATGATTATTTTCAAAAAATTATGTGTAAGTGTAATATCTAGATCATGTTACAGTAAATTAGAAATATTAATGCTGAACCATTGTAAGGTAGCCTATATATATATATATATATGTATAAGTAATTTTTAAAAATTATTGAAGTCATTCAAGAAGTTTATGGTCTCCTATTCGGAAACAATATATTAAGAAGTGCTACTAGGATTCAGGCATCAATTTCCTTAAATGCAAGCAAAGGCTTCATCTTAGCCAAAGTTTGAACACGCGTATCGTTCTAAAGCTCCCTGTGGAGGCAGAAACATTGATTACAGCTTTGTCTAATCACCTGTTACAAACACGGCTGTACCTCCCTCCCCCCCCTCGCGTGGATACACACACATGCACAGGAATGCTCGCTACTGCCACCACCCTCCATCAGGCTTATAATTGAGACTTTTTTAAAACTCTAGTAAAATTATGAAAGTTAGAAAATTGATCAAAAAAGTCAATCTATTAATTCATCCAAAGATTAAGGTTACTCTTCCTAACTTTAAAACCATCCAATCCTATTTACGATTACTTTCATTCTTTGTTTTGAATTGGCAAAAAATCTCAGTCAGCTACCCTAGATGCAATACTGTCGTATCATGACTATTGCCAAATAGTTGTTGGCGACATATTTTTTGGGGGATGCAATCTATATAGTCGGCATGCAATCTATATAGAGTAGGCATGCATGATTATTTTCATTCTTTGGGGAAATTCCGTGCATACCGTTGGAAAGGTAGTACTGTATAACCGAATTATAGTTCACGTCGGCCCACAGGGCTACAAGCTTTCAAAGTATTAATGTTAATCTTATGGGGACAGATGGCGTTGTAACTAATAACGCCATCCATAAACCAGGAAGAACAGATTTTTAAGTTATAAAATATTTTAAAACAAATTGGGCCCAGATCGAGTAACATTTTAGTCGAATTTATATCATTATGCGATCTCTAGTTCAATAAAAAATTATGACTCTTGGAATCAAGCCTTACAACTAAAAGAACTTGTTTACGATTTCGGTTAGCTGTAAGAAACCCTGGTTTTGGAATTCCAGAAACTTTGATTCATTTTTCTTATAAGAGCACATTTTTATGATGTTATCATATTTTCTATATTTACGAATAGCCATTCGGTGAGAGCTTGACGCCAAAGTGAGGAGAAACGTCCAGATCGTTTATCTGTGACGGCTGAAGGAGTGCCCAATGACGTGTGAGAGTCAAAGGAGAGAAAAACTGCATTTCCTGCAAAATGTTGCCCAGATACTCATCATTTGTTACTTGGGATGAGTATGATTTGATCTATTTACAGGTAAAGAGATATGTAGATAAGGGAATTTCTCACATAAGAAAAGGAAAATATGGTAAAACCAAACTGTTTTAGTTTCAGACTTTTTACAGTATAAATTACTATGGCC
>CM061532.1:273902522-274017857 GCA_030545055.2 Neoaliturus tenellus
ATTCTGGTCAAACTGGGACATATGGCAAGCCTCAATGGAATTCACGTGTGTCCTAGTAGGCCTATATTTATTTATTTACCAACGGCAATACCGTATACCCATTTACAACAGATACATGCTTATAGATAGCTATAACGACAGTTGATGGTAATGACTAACTTATAATAATGAAGAAATTACATTTGGCAAAGTAACATTGTTAGTTATCACAGTAACTATACCTGATAACTTATACCTGATATATTAGTAAGAAATAAATTGTATTAGTAAAAAAATCTTAAAAGTAAGAAAAATTGAGGTAGGCCTACTTTTTTATGCCCCCAAAGGTTATATTTTTCAAACTTTCAAGGTATGAGAGACCTCCAATGTAACTATTCAACTAAATGAGTAGCCAAGTTTAAAGAAAATTGGTTGAAAAACAGCACCAGACATAAAGGAATAAAATACCATATTTTGCCTAAAAGCCGTTTAGTTAAGCTTGACGGTAGGCTATTGCGCTAATAGCGCAAAGGTGAAGATGGCTCTTAAGAAAACCTGAGTAAATCACTAAATATTCTGGGAATAAAAAATTTGTGTTTTCAAAACTTCTTTACAGTCCCTTCTCCCAATCTCATTGGCTCAACCACTTATCAAAATTTAAGAGCATAATTTTATCCAATAAAGTAAAATATACCCGCGGTACCTATTCAAATTTAAGCCTCGACCTATCCAATTAATGCTGATAATTTCAGCTGATAGGCAAAAGGACAGTCTTATTATATTTTAGACCTGCATTCAAAACAGCAGGTTCTAGGACACACATTGTGCTTCAATTCACCCTTCCTACCTTCTGGGATGTAAACCATTTCACTCATGGTTAGGAATCCCTCGAAAATAGATTATTCCATCAAACAGGGGGCGTCCTGAAGGAAATTTCCCACGCTTTTCTTGTACATGTGTCGCTCAAGCTGATTCCAGTGGACCGACAACAAATTTACGGGACGCTCAAATCAAATCCAGTGGACGGCTCGTATACGGGACACAGTCAAGGTTCAGTTAAATTACTCTCCACGCCCATTTGGTAGCCTACATTAAATCGATCTCAATCCTGTTTATCGGTCTATTGAATGTATGACACGTATGCATGTCGCTTGGTCTCTGGGTTCAACCTCAATTTTTTTAAATGGATTTTCAAAGTAGGTTATCCAAGTCCGACGTCACACATATGTGGCACAATAAAAATGCTAAAATAGCTCTGAAGTGATATTTTATTGCAACTTTTATGGGTAAACATGTACACTTCAAATTGGAATATAAAAATAACGAGAAAAAAGTTTCTGTCTCTGGGTTACTGTTGGTTACAATGACTCGGTCTGTGGTGAGAGTTTCGAGTAGATACTAGGCATAGGCTCGGTCTGCTGGGAACTCCCGACGACCCGAATTTCCAACCGTCAGTAGCCAATGTGTTAAAGACAGTAATAGATTATTATTATTTTGACTACGGTACAGTAAAATTAGTTGTAGTTCAGCTTGTAGCTTAGTCGAAGCTACAACTCTACAATACGGTAGGTCTAAGATTACGGTACCTAAACTTACGTATACGTCAGGTTAACATAGGCTATAGATTTACTGGATTAATATAGAGGACTAACCTACAAAGTATGTACACATATTTTTAACAGTGTGAGTGTGTGTGTGTTTGCAGTTTATTTCTCGAACGGCATGAGGCCAAATTTTTACAAAATAACATAGGCTAGGCCTATAAGGAAAACAGTTATCAATGTATAGTAGGCTCTACTCTCACATTTAAACTTTCCTGGGCACAGTATGGTCCTTCATATTAATTGAGATTAGTTTACCTAAGTTATGATAAGCCTAGTTAGATTTTAGGATTACTGCAGAGCAAATTTTGTTCGGTTTAGATGAAATTTGTATTCGACAGTACATTTCAATCCGCTACAATATCGATCGGATCGATCGATATTTTCTTTCGATAGTACTGTAACCCAGATATGAAACTGCACCCACCCTCAATCCAATCAATGGTCACATATCTATTTATTTATTTTAATAGACAACAACATACATAGAGTACGTATTGTAAGTTGCTATAATACATAGTTAAAATCAAAACACGTACAGCGAAACGAACATATTCCTACCGGTGCCCATAAATGGTAGGCACTTGACTTAAAGGGCCTGGGCAATGCCGGGGATTTTTTGGATTAGATTCGGGTAAACTTTAAAGACGGTAAGTTAATCACTGTAACTTACCCTAACATGTCTGAGAAGATAGTCAAGAAGCGCCTTCTTCTTTTTACATTTCTCTTCTTCATGGCAAACACCGATGTTTAATCCCATGACAATTGTTCTGAGGAGTCCTCCTTCCCAGGCATCCCAGATGAATTTCGGGGTATAGCACAAGACAGCTTGAAAAAACAGAACAAAACAAACCCACTGGTAGTAAGTGTAGTATTTCTTGGCATCTTCATCCCCAAAATCGTTGCTAACTCCTGGATGTGCGACTTCTACACCAACCTGACGTCTAAACGCATCAGGCATGGTAAACGTAGAGGTGATCCAGCAGAAAGTGTTGACAGGATGAGTAGGAAGTCCACTGACAATGCACTGGATAGGGCTTCCAACATATTGTGTAGCTGTGATAACTAAAGAGCATGCCATCAACAGTGCAGTCGTAAATGTGTTGTGTAAACGAAATATGGCATTATCGGTTGTTATGTCCTGAAACTTTAAATAATCCTTAAGTCCTCCTAATAACTTAAGCATTTTGGGTTATGTTGACAATCACAAAGTACAAACGTAAACAACTCTTCGCGGTTCAAAAATGGCCGCGCTTTTTAACCACTCACGTCAGGCACTATCACGAAGTTCCCAAAAAAATAACATTCCTCCGAGAAATATAATTGAAATGTTCAAATTATCAGTCTTGAGGTACGGCACTCTCTGCAGTTGGAAAATCACGCCCAGTTCATAGCCACGTTGGTCGTATGTCGGAAACTCGCACTCCACGCTACGCTCCCGCTCGGTTGGCTCGGTTGCTTCTCGCGTACTACAATTGATACTATCCCCTCCACTTTTCCCGCTCACTCCACTCCCCTTCCCCTCGCTACTCTCAAACAAGGCCCCAAGTACCGTTGCTCTCTGTCCCCCCCCCCCCATTCTATGTTTCCTATCTTTTGCGCAGAAATCCGGTCTTTTAATAACACAAATTTTGTTAAAATGAATGTATTCGTTTTTATTAACGTATTAAATAAAACTTTAATTCCTTTTTAAGAGTCTGCAGTAAGTTACCCACTCCTTCGATTTTTATTCCCATAACACTAGGTAATACAGTATTACATTGAAACATCCACTACGCTTTTAACATCGTTAAAAAAATGGTTTTCATGTCATATTAAAGGAAATCTTAATATTTAAGGGCCTGTGAAATAACTTAATAATTACGATTGTAGAGCGATTTATATAGATTAAACTCCTGAAGAAATAAGTACGTCTATTATGTAACAAAAAATGTTGAGACTTGCTTGGTTGTTTTTACTGTATTAAAATAATATAAAACTTCCGATTTCGCAGAGCCCAAGGAAATACAAACTTTTGATTTCGTAGAGCCCTAGGAAATATAATTTTCTTTAAATTGCCATAAAGGTGAATCCTTTTCGACCAATATTAAAGGCGTAGCGGATATTTAAAATTTAACGTTAGTCTTCTGTCTTATAGGAATAAAACTTGAAGATGGCGGGCCGGTACAGCATTAAGACGCTTAACTAATTGGTTGCTCTCTAAGGATAGATCAATTCCGACTTCAGATAGATAGGTACTAGGTTTTACCATAGTATCTAGAATATGGTTTTACTAATTTGTATTATTACATATTCTCCTTTTTCTGTATGCCATTTTTAACTCAAAACTGTTGGTGTACTTTCAAGTTATAACAAGTTAGCAGAGAACAGCTGACGAGCTACTTGCGCTGTGCGTGTCAAGAGCTGCTATCTAGTAGCTAGTGGTGAAACCATTTTATTGATCCACTAAATTTCACAGAGCCCACAGCAGTTTTGTTTTGGATATACAGTAACCGGCTTTAAACTTTTTATTAGTACCAGGGGGACCGAGCTTTTGCTCGGTAAAATTATTACTTTCGTTTCTTACACAGAGCTCGTTCGCTCTGCTCACTCGCCCTATTACTTTTTAAGACGAGCTCGTTCGCTTCGCTCACTCGCCAGGCCGACGGGTGCTGCACTTGGGTATAATTTTCCTAAACTACAGGTTAAAGATGTAACACATTGGTTTATATCTACAGTTATCAGCTGATTTTTGTTCAATTTAAAAACCTCAACATGGGAACGTTGAAGGACTCTAGCGAGAAAATTGGATTTTCCCCAGCTATGGAACCAACGCCAATCAATTTCTGGTGGCCAAAACCCCCATATTAAAAAAAAATCAAAAATCCTTGGAGCAAAAAAAACTTTGCCCGTACAAACGGAGCGAAATAAGGAACAAGAAAACGCGTTATAAGGTTCATAAAAATTTTTTATCTTAAAATAAATAAGGCATATTAAATTACATTTTTCCATTAACGTAATTTAATTATTTATTTCCCGATGACACACAGAGAAAAAATATTAGTGCAATATCAATGCACATTGGAGTCCCAAGATGTCTACAGATACGAGTAATGTATCTGTAATACATTGTTAATACATTAATCTTGTAAATACATTGTTATGCAATTTCACATCAGAATTACTCCGATGCAATGCAAGATAAAAGTGGCAAGAGATAAAACATTTCATAAATGAAACATAGCTAAACCGTGATATAAACATCACCTCATCACCTGGGTTTAACGATTATGATGACAGCGATAAACGTTAGATATGGCAGCAGGATATGACGTTATTGATAAGGCTTGGTGCGCTGTGTATTCGGAAAAACAAGTTGTATATTCTCCTTAAAGAAAGTGTTAACAATTTTCTCTCAATTCGCGATACTTCGAATTAAAGCCTATAGGCCTACTCAACGCAACAGATATTGAAAAGTGAATGACAAGAGTACTTACTTATCAACAAAAAATACAACTAAAAAAAGTTATAACAATTTGAATTACTTATAAGGTAAATGAATGCATTAGTTGACTATAAAACTTATCTTTGCAAAGGATAATTACTCAACTGTTTGTAGGCTCGAGTTAATGAGTTGATTGAACAGTGATTAATAATAATTAGGCTTACCGCAGTTTTTTATAGAGGTTACGGAGCTCCCAACCAAGGACAGAGAAACAGCTAACACTCCAGACTCAACATGTGAAATTGAGGGAGTCCCCAACCAGGAACAGGGGATACCGATAAAATTCCAGATAAGGTGCAACACAAGTATTTTATGTTGTTTTGAGACAAATTTACAGAAATGAACTCTTTACACATATAATCATAGTTAATGGATTGACTTCCATAGATTTAACTTTGGAAAGCTTCAATATGAATAATTAGATGAAAAGTTCGTTAGACGTGAAAAAAACACCCAACATAGTTTCTAGATTTTGTTATGGTGTAAAAAGTCTTCAGAAAATTAGTGACGGGATAATAGTACGATTGTGTTAAATTGTCAGGATGATATGAAAAATTTTATTCCCATCTGATGGTGCATGGCAGATTGTTATAAAAGAAATTCGTAAAACCAATCATACCAAACATTTTTTAATTAAAATTATTTGAGGTAAGTCTTTCTGCACTGGTTCGTGGTTGATCAAATGTTTACCAGTAGGCTACATCGAATGCGCCCCTCATCATAACCGGCACATCACAGCCATGTTACACGGCCCACATGGGCCATGGCCATCCAGTGCAGAACCAATCTGGGGGAACGGGAACGGCGCAGTGTAGGCATAATCCATCGGGAATTGGCTCCCTCGAGAAGTGAATTCGATAATCCATTGTGTCATGTCCTGCTCGGCTCAGTGATGCGAATTAATCAGACTCCCATTGCCAAGATGAATGCTATTCTTGAGAAGCATCTACAGTATTGTGTGGTGATGAGATTGTTGAAAGTCGAACGGGAATCGCCGTGCTCCAAAAATGGGAATGCGGTGCTGAGAAGCCCTTTGTGGTTGGAAAAGCAGATTCGCGGCAAGAAATGAGCCCCAACTGTGCTGTAAGTTACCGCTATGCAATCGTCCTCGTCCAAGTACAATGTGTCAGATTTATCATGCATCTCTTAGATTCCAGCTTTTCTTATCAAACATTGCATCCGAACACCGTTGATTCTCTTCGGATAATCCATTTGTTAATTTGTTTCTTTCTCATATGCCTATATAGATTTTTAGACGAAACTATAAAGACTATGGAGGAATGCTATAAGATTAATTTAGCCCAATTTTCCTGGATATATAGGCTACTTGGTTTGGTATCGCACAAAAACGCGCATAAAACTCTACCACTGCTACTACAGGCTACAACAGTAGTAGGCCTAATTTTACCATAGTGCAATTACTCCTGTATATAACTTCAAATAGTGAACTAATGAAATAGTCACGAACTAACTGAAATATTCAGGATACAACGATGCGATTCGACCGATCGGTTTCCAGCGTTTCGGAGTATTCAGAGACGTTGCAGACGTCAGTCCTCAAGGAGACCGATCCACTACGAATTTTACAAAAGCGGAACTTAAAAAATGTCCAAGTATTGTGAGCCTGTAAGCTTTCCACCACCTCTAGAATAACAATGAATAGTTTCAGTTTCCCTCCGATTCTGAACGGAACGGTCCGAAATGGAGGCCATAAACACCCGTGTCTTTAGGAGACGGATTGGCTGTAAATTGACCCCAGCTCGTAAACTGTCCTCGCCCGGGCGAAACCGGACATTCCTGGAATGCTGAAGAGAACTACACAGTTAGTTGTTTTTTATCATTTTCTCAATATCTTCTATGGACAACCTTGGTTCGAAAGGTGAAGGTAAAGATATAGGTGCAACTGCAACAAAATGTTCCGGACTCCAGTTTACCTGTACTTATTTTTTTACTGTTAAACTGGCTGGGTAGCTGAGTGGTTAAAGAGCTTGCCTTTGAATCTGAAGGTAGCCGGTTCGATCCTGAGAAAAGTTAGTGCTTTTTGATGGTTCGATACTGGACCCAGCTGCCTTTGGTCATTGGGCTATTAATTAATGATCCTGACAAATAAAAACAGCTGATATTTGTCAGTAACAAAGCTACACCTCAACTGATCCATCACAATCATCACACTCACCCCTTCAGTCATACTCACCTTAAAATACGCCAAAGTGCGTCGGTGTTTCAAATGAAGTCTCTGAAGTCTCTTATATAATTATTTGTGGGGGAAGGGCGGATGTTACGTAAGAACTGTCAAGTTGTGTAAGTGTATGACGGTCGTGCAACACTGAGTGATTCGCTCGTACTGCGGTACGTAGTGACACAGCAACTGCATTGCTGGGCTGGCTGGCTGGATCTTACCCATCACTGCAGGACAAAGCTGGTGTCCTTGTCCTTGAATGTTAATGTTGCAATGCTGAGGCAGGTCGCTTAAAGAAATCGTCGTAGGACGGAAATGTAGAATACTGCCTCTAAATAAAACTGCATTTTGTGTTCCTGGAAAGTCGTTTATTTAAACAGTGTATACTGTATCTGTGAAAGCGTCAAAAAATAGTGCTATTAAGTGTTTGTTCAATACAGTAAATTTTGTTTGCACTGTTGGAGAGTCTGGGAGTTTATTTGTTGACCAAGGAAACTTCTAGATGTGAAGCACATTTTTATATGAGAGGGTTAGTGATCAAGTTCCATGTTCCATAATGTAGACATAGTGTAGGCTACTACATCTCTTGAGAAGGCAACAAGGCACCGGTGTAAGTATTTTCCAAGTATAAACGAAACGAAAGATTCGTTTTCTTTCGATGAAATTGTCTGCATGTGGTGAAGTTGTCTGTGTGGCTTAATAGTTAAATATCTTGGTATTTTTCTTCCATCCAGGTCATTTTCATGAAGTTTGAATATACAGAAATATTTTATACATCATATTACTTCACGTCAGAACAGTAGAAACCAAGTAACCGAAATTGAGACATCTTAAAAGCCATCAATTAATAGTTTACTTCATCGTCAGTTCTTTTAACACCTATAACCCATAGCCTACAGACTACAGAATTTTCCCATACTTTTAAGCCGTCCTCGTGGTTCACCAGAAAGAAAATCTTTGAAAGAAGAAGAAGACTCGCCAAATGATTGCATTTAATCCCATTACCCCATCATAAATACCGCCAACAATACGTTGTCAGCGAGTCGGCCCCGAAGACGAACGACCTGCCGAATTAAGATTCGCCAACCGTATCATTAATGAAATAACCGGTGCACAAGTCAAACTAATTACCATGGTTATTGCCGTCTGGTCGTGACGAAACCAGGACTCGCTGTGCGGCCATTAATTAATTGGCAGTTAGTAAATGGTCGAGCTATGACGTAATAATAGCTCGGATCTGATAGCCGACCTAGATTGTAATCGATAGAATCACTTGAAAATGTCAAGCTTGCAAGCTATTGTTGCTACTTGACCGATGGCCCCGGGCTCTGCCCTCATTCGACGCTTTGTAAGTGGCTCGCTGTTGCTAGTGGTTACGAAATTTTGGTCTATTGGAGAACGGCGCTCTTTCCTACTATGGCTTATATAGCTTAGTATTTAGGCTAGTTAATTTCTTTATAGAATTTACTAGCTGACCCTTCATCGCTTCGCAATGCCAACTTGGGAAATATTTTGCCCTTCAGCAGGTGAGCTCGTTCGCTGAGCTCAAGCTCATCCCTGTCAGGTTCAGCTCGTTTGCTACGCTCACTCTCCGCAAGTCTATAATATTATCTAGTTTTTTACTACTAATGTTCCCTCAATTATTTAAATGAGAATAGAATACAAAAATGAGCTCGTTCATGAGCATCCACCGCAAAGAGATTGGTTTACGTTTTTGCCTATCACGTGACAAATCAACACCTCCTAGAGTAATAAGAGAAGGCCAGACAACTGAAGATCATTACGTCATATAAGTAGGCTGATGTGTTAAATCATTAACTCATGTGTTCCAACTCATGCTTTAGAGGGTGCTGGTTGTCCCCAAAAAACGGTAAAACATCTAATGTTGTTTTGATTTTTCGTTGTTTGTAAACAAATAAGTTAGTCATGGCAGATGAAACCCCGTCGACTGACAGAAGCACATCTGTTTTCTTAATCGTAACATAACAAATCAGCCTACTTATATGACGTAACGAATTTCAGTCGTTTGGCCTTCTCTTCTAGGAGGTATTGGACAAATCCCACAAAGAGTGTCTGGAATTTGTCACGCGATAGGCAAAAACGTAAACAAACCTCTTTGCGGTGGATGCTCGTGAACGATCTCAATGTTGCTTCCATAAGAATAACAGGTACCTTTGAGGACATCTATCGCGTAGCCCTTTGTGAATATTAATATGAAAATAGTCAGACTTTCCTATTTTAAGCCTAAAGAATGAGTATACCAAATTTCAGCACTCTTGCTAGTCGGGAAGTTGGAGAATTAGTTATGAGTGAGTGAGTGAGGGCTTTCCCTTTATGTTTAGATTCACTTACACACGTTCAGTATTTCGTTCCCCAAGATTCTCTGGAAAGACAGCTGAGCTACTGAATCGCGAAGATACATGGAAATTAAATACTGTAAGTGACTAAAGTGAATAGAACGATAGAAGAGAAAACAGAGTAGATATACCCAATAAATCTAGAATGTAATATTAATTAAATTTGAAATATTAATTAAAAATTTACACAAATGTAATTCTATATACTGTAAAAATATCTTACTGATCAATTAGGTATATACCTAAAGTAAAATTACTGCACCGACTAACGCAAATATAAAAGACAAATAGTAACTTACCTAAAAATCTTTTGGAAACTATAATCAAACAATATGTTTGTTTTTTATTATTAGTTTTAATACGTCAACAGTTTTAATTTCATCATTTCAACAGCTCTTCTTATTAGAATTTGTGTAAATTTTAAGTTAATATTTTAAATTTCCAATAAATAATACTTAATTGAGGTCAATTACTTTATTGAAGTATTATTTATTGGAAATTTGAAATACCTATTAATTAAAAATTTACACAAGTTTTAAATTTTCAGAATCATTTAAAAGATTGTGCATATCGTACTGTATAAATATGAAATTTAAATAAAAACTTATTCGATAATAATAAAATCTTAATCAAAAGTGAGAGAATCAAGTAAAATACTGATATTGATTCAAAATAAGTAACAGATGTCGGATAGAGCAGCATCAAAAAGTTCCTCCCCGGCCGGGAATCGAACCCGGGTCTCCCGCGTGACAGGCGGGGATACTGACCACTATACTACCGAGGACCGATGGGAAATTCACAAAAATAGTCATAGATCAGTAAAATCAACGTGACATACCACTCAGCTAACGCAGTAGGGTTTCCAAACAAAATTACACACTGAAACAAATCATAAAAAGAATGCAATTTCGTTGATGTATTTTTTTCGTATACTTAGCCTACTATCTAGAAAATTAAACTACTGTACTGGGGCACTGACTGACAGTACAAACAGCATTTGGAGCCTTGATTGGATTTTACTTGTTGCTTCAAATGTAACATTCCAAACTATACTATGCCTCTCAGACTACACATAGAGTAGGCCTAGTTTTTAACACTTATTGTGATGAGGAAAGACCTACAATTTATGTAATCATAAAATATTATAAACTGCATGTCTATTTAATTTTAGTCTTTTTTCAATTTAAATCATACAATGTTCGTCTGTCGTCAATGCTCCACTAATGCTCTAGGAAGTTAAAATGTGCTCAAACATTTTCTTTTTCACTGTACATTGAAACTTTTTAAAAGTCCTTGTAAACCTCTTATTATAACTGTCTTAATTCAACTTAATAAAATTAGTGATTACGATTCCTGTATAAGTTTGCCAAAAATCACAGTAGCCTACTTTTAACTAGCCTGCAAAAGGTCACACGGATTTTTTATCAGTCTTTTAAGAGTCATCTTCACCCTTGTAAAAACACTGAAACATGCCTTCGTTTCCCCTGTCACTGTCGGTGTTTTTTTTGTTTCTTTTTTTTGTAAAATTTATGTTTTACTGTAGATTAGGGTTTGATCTAGGTCCCTCATACCTAATTTAAGAGTAAAAATCATTTTAATTTTTCAAATTGTTTAGGTATGAGTGACCTAATATAACTATTCAACTAAACACTTTCAGTGGCGGATTTACAAAGGTTGGGGCCCTAGGCCAACTTTTCTGCGGGGCCCCCTCCCCCCCCCTCGTCACTGACCGAATTATGATACTAAAATCTTCAAATTTAGCTAAAATCATCCTTAATTTTTTATCCTATGCTCTGGTATGATGAGTAAAGTATAATTGTAGGCTATATGTACACTCTGATTTCTGAGGACGAGCTCGTCTTGAAAAGATGTTGGATTATCCAGCTGTTAAATGGGGTTGGGGAATGGGGCCCATTATACTTTATCATTGACTATATCTATAGTCAATGGATCTATGCTATAACTGGAGTCACTACTCTCTGTTCAAACGTTTGTGAAAAGCGTGCCGCTGTATTTTTAGGGATGTCATGTCCGTTGCGTTGGTCAAATTGCTGTTGGTGGGAGGCTATCAAAATAGCTATTAATAGTCAAGATGGCTATCCGTACTCAATTTTACCAAACTGTATATAATAGTGTAGGTGCAATGGGGTCCTTATTGAACCGAATTACTTTGTTAATATTACTATATTGGTACAAATATAATTTTGAGACAATTTTGATACACGAAATAGTAAAGGTTTTAGAAAATCATTAAATTAAACTAACATTAGTTTTAATGTCATCTGGATTTTGCATTTTGACAGCGTCTCACCAATAGAAAACTAGCAACAGTAGTGGCAAAGTAGGGCTGCTGGGACGTGACGTCATCACGATGACGTCAGCAGTGCTGACGTCATCAATGACGTCACGAATGACGCCACTAATGACGTCATAATGACGACATATGACGTCACACCTATGACGTCATGGTGACGTCATTATCGCTGACGTCATCATGATGACGTCACTGACGTTAATTAGGTCAAGGTCACGCAAGAATACAAAAAAATTTTTTTTGCACTTTTGCGATTCCTCAAATTTTGTTGAGAAATTGAAATTTCTCGAGGAACCGCAAAAGTGCAAAAAATATTTTTTTTTTATTCCCTAGCGATCAGACTCTTGACCTAATATATCCGTCAGGGGTCATTGACCCGTCCCAGCAGCCCCACTTGAAAAAAAAATAATTTTTATATTTTACTTACCCACCGAGAGACTGAGAGCTGAAGAATAATTTCTTCGAACACCCGACAGTGCGATAAACGACACGCGATCCGAACAGCACCGCGTCTGAAGGCATACTGACTTGGGCGCAGGCGGTTCCCCAGGTACCCGGCCCAGTGGTGGGGATAAGGAGGTGGTGGGGGTAAAGTGGTCAGAAGGAAGAACAATTTATTTTTACAAACAACTCGTCCCAGCCGGTCCTTTACCGGACCTCCATAACTCGGATTGGAAATATTTCCTGAGAAATATTTATTTTTTATTCTTTCTCAGGTGATCTTGGAACTTGGTCGGGAATTGGAGTCACCAACGTAACCTTACTGGCAAAAGTTAGCTCGTCTAAAAGTTTCTGAAACATTTTATCATCCATAGTGATATTTGTGTCCCTTGAGTAAAATTTTGGATTATTTTTGAAGCAACGTTTCATTTTTGTTAAAGTGGAAGTCTTGGACACCTTAACAGAATTATTTTGCTTGGCCAGCAAAATTTTTACTCTTAATAATTTTTCTCGCAAAGTTTCAGCCATACGTGTGTCTCACAGATACGTTTGGATAAAACTGAAACACTCAGTCAAGTGTTGCTCCTTAGCTGGAAGTAGTGGGGGAACAGGGCTATAGTGGGGGAATGAGTAGTGGAGGGGGGAATGCGGACTGTTGTTGGCAAGTGTAGAAACAGTTTGCTGGGAACTGTCCAAGGAGTAACACGTACTGTGCAGAAAAATTAACCGAGAGACTTGTGTAAAATTTAACTCCAAGAAATATTTAATGTAAGACTAAAAGAGGTAGAGCCAAATGAAAAATAATTTTGTAGGAGACGGGCATGGATCAGTTTTGTAGTAAAGTTCAAAATCCACTTGTGTGGAATAAAATTAAATTGTGAGCGAAAAATATTTAGCCACACCTGCAAAATACAAGTGTAGGAAAATATTAGGAGACCTGTATAGCTAAATAAAAATTAATTTTGTATGAAACAGTCTTCCAGCATTTCAGTTTCTAAGTCTTAACAAGTAAGGAATAAAATATTAAATAAGGAGTGGAAAATAATTTGTTAAGTAAACGTAAGTGTAGCAGTGTAACAAAAATTAATTTCGTGCAAAACAGGCTAGGTTCTGTTTTGCTAAGTTTAATAAGAAGGAAAAATAAAAATTTACTCACAGAAAAGTCCCGCGGCGGCGAGGTGTGGCGTGTTAGTTGGCTTGCAATAAACTGACTTACCTTCTGTTGAGCTACATTTGGCCAGTTGGCCAAGAAACCAGTCTGTTATATAAGCATTATGTAACAGTCTCTGCCGGCTGTGCTGAATCCGGCAAGCTAAAATATTATTCTATAGTACACCTGAGTTGGACTGAAAATATTCTAAGTCCCAAGACCCCTCCCCCTCCCCCTCCCCCCCCTCGGCTCCGGACGAGAAGTGAGCCCCCCCCCGGGGGAGGAGGAGGTGTCATAGCCCGAGGCGTTGCCATACCTTGAGGCGCTATTGGCACTTAACCGGTGACATGTGTGGTATAATGAGATCCGGTTAGTAATGTATTCAGGTGTGGCTCTTGGAGATTGTCCAATGCCGAAAACAAGTACGTGTCGAGGTCTGGCTGTTTACGTAACCAGGTCCGGTTCCACCACTCCTGACCGGCCCAGCTTCGATTCTCTGAGGCTTAGCTTCTTCGCAGTTGCTTTCAAACACTTCAGCTGAGTGGTTGAAGCTCTGCCCTACAGGATTCGCAATGTAATGTTGGCGCCGCATTATATTGGGAATTCTTTTAGTCTAAGGCATGGCATGTGTAGTTTTAAGAAATATTTTATTTTGCGCTTGCTGCTTCTGCTAGGTCTTGGTGTTGGATTTATTTAGTCTAAGTGTTGTGTGTTGAAAAATATTATTTTGTACTAATCTTCACAGGTTGTCCCCAAGTCGAAATTTTTCAAAATTCGTATCTTGGAGGTACTCCTCCGTAAATTGGCAGTTAAAGTGTTAGGCTTTTTGAGACTTTACAGTCTCTGTAAAATAAAAATTTTTCGAGGTTTAGAACCTCAAGAATTATTTGTTACCAACAATAGTATGGTGTCTAACGAGCCTGGGGGTAGGTCCCTGGGGAGCCACCGTTAGGCCATCGGCCAACGGCGCTGCTGGACCTCATCACTTGTCACTGAGCCTCATATTGGGGTCTTATACGGTGGTATGGCATCCTTCAGCACGAGGCACCGGAGCTATTTTTGACCAGTCGGTTAGGCGCAATTGAACCAGCAGGCTTGGTCATGATAGCTCCTTGGTCATGGTTAGCATGGCCTCTTCAAAATTATAGTAGCATGTTTTCCTTAAGGAGACTCAAAATTAAATAAATAATTTTTTATTTAATCACCTCCCCTTAAATGTTGAGATCCCCCCGATGCCTCTGGCCGCCGGCGGTCTTAGGCATCGGGGGGATTTCTTTTTTAATTCTTGAACGACCTTGACCCATATTCATGTGTGAATAAAATAAAATATTTTTGTTCCACATGTTATGTAGGTCAGTCATGACTTAGGCGGATTTTTGCCTGAGTTCTGGGACTGCTCAGGACTTAGAGCGAGATGCGGCTAAGTGTTGGCTGTCCAAACTGTGGTTCAACCAAATTTTATTTTATGTTCACACATGAGTAAGGGTAGCAGGTATCCAAGAGTTAAAGTCCTAAGGGTAGGTGACCCCCCCCCCGGCGCCAGACGAAAAGTGAGCCCCCCCCCCGAAATTTTTTTTGGAAAATTTTTTGACCTTGACCAAAAATTTTTTGCTCCGGACGAAAACTGCGCCCCCCCCGATTTTTTTTTTTGGGATTTTGACCTTGACCAAAAATTTTTTGCTCCGGACGAAAACTGCGCCCCCCCGAATTTTTTTTGGGATTTTGACCTTGACCAAAAATTTTTTGCTCCGGACGAAAACTGCGCCCCGGGGGGGGGGAGGGGGAGGGGGAGGGGGAGGGGGAGGTGCCAAGCCAGTAGTGTGAAATTGTTACTTCCAGTACAAGTTAAAATAGTAGTGGTAAATTGTTACCACAAACACAAATTTGTGTCTTTAAACTTCTAATGTAACTTAACCCATTTAAATGTAGGTGCCAAGCCAGTAGTGTGAAATTGTTACTCCCAGTACAAGTTAAAATAGTAGTGGTAAATTGTTACCACAAACACAAATTTGTGTCTTCAAACTTCTAATTTAACTTAACCCATTTAAATGTAGGTGCCAAGCCAGTAGTGTGAAATTGTTACTCCCAGTACAAGTTAAAATAGTAGTGGTAAATTGTTACCACATACACAAATTTGTGTCTTCAAACTTCTAATTTAACTTAACCCATTTAAATGTAGGTGCCAAGCCAGTAGTGTGAAATTGTTACTCCCAGTACAAGTTAAAATAGTAGTGGTAAATTGTTACCACAAATTTGTGTCTTAAAACTTCTAATTTAACTTAACCCATTTAAATGTTGCTACTTAAAGGTAGCACCGTTTTGGTGCTACCTTTCATGTACTATTTTCTACATGTCCAATTTCGCTTTATGTTTTTTAAACAACACTTTTAATTACCGGTTTAATGTAAAACTATAAAATATGTTTATATATATGAATTATTAACAAAACCTTAGTTTTAACATTAAATGTCATTAGGAAACTTCTAATTGAGATAAGCCATTTAAATGTTGCTACTTTTAGGTAGCACCGTTTTGGTGCTACTGTACCTATGGTGTACTATTTTTACATGTCCAATTCTTACTTTAGGCTTTTAAACAACACTTTTAACTACTGCTACCAGTCTACCACTGAGGTACCTATGAAGCGAGTTTGGTTCATCTCTTTTTTCTCTCTAGTTGCTAAGGTGTTTAGGAATGAAAGGTTAGAATTACTTTTAAGGTTAAAAAAAGCACATGGTGCGAACAGAAAGTTCACTATTGTTTTAACATTAATGGTCATTAGAAAACTTCTAATTGAGCTTACCCCTTTTAAATGTTGCTACTTTAAGGTAGCACCGTTTTGGTGCTACCTTTGGTGTACTATTTTTACACGTCACAAAATATATGGGCCTCTGCTTGACGCAGAGACAGGTACTTGGCCCCGTTTCTACCCATCATTAAGTGTACTGAGACTTTAGGTTTTTAAACAACACTTTTAACTACTGGTTTAATGTAAAACTACGAAATATGTTTATATACATGAAATCTTAACAAAACCTTAGTTTTAATATTAAAGGTAATTTGGAAACTTCTAATTGAGCTTAAACCATTTAAATGTTGCGAATTAAAGGTAGCACCGTTTTGGTGCTACCTTTGGTGTACTATTTTTACATGTCCAATTTTGCTTTAGGTTTTTAAACATCACTTTTAACTACCGGTTTAATGTAAAACTACGAAATATGTTTATATATATATGAATTCTTAACCAAACCTTAGTTTTAACACTAAACCGTATTTGGAAACTTCTAATTGTTGACTCAGAGACAAGTACTTGGCCCCGTTCCTGTCCATCATTAAGTGTACTTAGGCTTTACGTTTTTAAACAAGACTTTTAACTACTGGTTTAATGTAAAACTACAAAATACGTTTATATAATACATGATAACTTAACAAAACCTTAGTTTTCAACATTAAAGGTAATTTGGAAACTTCCAATTGGGCTTAACCTATTTAAATGTTGCTTAACCTATTTAAATGATGCTACTTAAAGGTAGCACCGTTTTGGTGCTACCTTTGGTGTACTATTTCTTCCTTGTCAATTTTGCTTAAAGTTTTTAAACAACACTTAACTACGGGTTTAATGTTAAAGTACAAAACAACACTTTTAACTACAGGTTTAATGTTAAAGCACAAAATATGTTTATATATGAGCCTCTGCTAACTCAGAGACAAGTACTTGGCACCGTTCCTGTCAATCATTAAGTGTATTGAGGCTTTACGTTTTTAAACAAGACTTTTAACTACTGGTTTAATGTAAAACTATGAAATATGTTTATATATGAGCCTATGATTGACACAGAGACAGGTATTTGGTTTTTTTCCTGTCCCTAATTAAGTGTACTGAGGCTGTAGGTTTTTAAAAAAACACTTTTAACTTCTGGTTTAATGTAAAACTACGAAATATGTTTATATACATGATAACTTAACAAAACCTTAGTTTTAACATTAAAGGTAATTTGGAAACCTCCAATTGAGCTTAACCCATTAAATGTTGCTACTTAAAGGTAGCACCGTTTTGGTGCTATCTTTGGTGTACTATTTTTTTTTTACATGTAAAATTTTGCTTTAATTTTTTAAACAAAAATTTAAGTATTGCGTTAAGGTCAAACTACCAAACATGTTTGTTATCTACATGAATTATTAACAAACTTTTAGTTTTAACTTTAATGATGATATAGGAATTTCTATTTCTTTGTTTTGCTAGATATTGTACTACCGTTTTGGTGCTACCTTTAATGTACTATTTAATAGCATTTTTATGTGTAAAGTTTAACATAATTAGTTTTGTATTTGATTTTATTATTGTTTGGAACACTTGTTATGTGTTGAAGTCAAGCAAGTCTTATTTTGGTATAAAAAATAATAATAATCTTTAGCACATGTATGTAATGCTAATTTTTAAGTTCAATTTATTAAATAAAAAATGAATGTGGCATTAATGTAAAATATATTTAAAATCAGTTAAAAAAAATCTACAGGAAATTGTCAACAAATTTAAAATGTATCATATTACTGTTAAATGTGCAGTATTTCCCTTCATTTTGCATGCCCAGTTGCGCTTCATCATTTATGAAAGTGGTTTGTTGAGTGTGCCCTTATTATTGACATCCGTAAAAAAATTGTTTAAATTTAACATACAATTGTGTATGCGCAGTAGTACTTGTCTACTGCGCATGCGCAGAAGGTTTCCACCACTCTTTGTCGGGTATATAAGCAGGTGGGTTAACCATGAATTTCATTGTTTGGCGAACTTTTGCCAAGTGAACATCTTATTGACAACTTCGGTTATTCCGGATATTTAAAAGGTGTATGCTATTTTTGTTACATTTGACTTCAATATGTCTGAACTGCAGTGTTACATGTTTGATAGTAAACCTGTAGCTGTATTATTTGATCGTGAAAACAATCCATGGTTTAAGGCTAATGATGTATCAGAAATTCTAGAATATAAAAGACCGCGAAAAGCAATAAATGATCTAGTTAAGGAAAAATATAAAAAGTTATGTAAAGATATTGATGGAAACAGTTTAGTGCTACCCTCTAACTTTCAAAAAAGTACTGTATTCATCAATGAACCAGGTTTATATTCCTTAATTTTATCGTCCAAGATGAAATTAGCTAAGCGCTTTCAAGATTGGGTGTTTGAAGAAATACTACCATCAATTCGCAAGTATGGAGAGTATAAACTAAAAAGAGAAAACCTTAAGTTGACTCACTCCTTATGTAAAGCGTTGTCAAATAATCAAAAACTAATTGAAACGTTAATTGATCAAATACCTAAAGTTGCTATTATACCTGATGATATGGATTTAAAACATATCTTTTGTGTATTGGAAAAGGACACATACTATGAAAAGTATGGAGTAATGGAGTACAAGTGCATTCGTACAGAGAGGAGACGATATAAAAGAGCACTGAAAAGAGCAAAGGAAGATGGTTTTGTACCAAGTTTTACAAGATATCCTGTACCAAACAGTATAAATATCTTTAATAAAGCTAAGGAGGTTATGAATACTTATGGCATGCATTACGAATGTTCTTTGAATAACATACTGACCCCCCATAATTTTGTAAATATTGTAAAAATTATTCTTAATGAATAAACTGTATGAATGTATGTATGAATGTGGGACTTATTAGATTGAGAAGTTAAGGTATTAACTTTAGCTACTCATTTGAAAAGTCTGGTGTGAATGAAGGTCACTGGCGCGGTTGACTAAAAGACCGTAAACCGTGTGTGTGTGTGTGTGTGTGTGTGTGTGTGTGTGTGTGTGTGTGTGTGTGTGTGTGTGTGTGTGTGTGTGTGTGTGTGTGTGAATGTGTGTGTATGTGTGTGTGAATGTGTGTGTGAATGTGTGTGTGTGAATGTGTGGAAAACGACGTACACCCACCTCTCGCGGTGTTTTCTGGGTAACGCTAAGAGGTGTACAACCAATGTCTTGTAAACCACATGAATTAATCTATTTGTATATTTTTTTAAATATACATTCATAGGTATATACAATAATAACATTTATTTAAATTAAACAAATTTAAAAGCATTTTAAATGCATACAATTTATAATTGTTGTCGCAAAAACACTCATGCTTTACTAATAATAGATGAAAACGATATAATGTATGTATAAAATATGAGTTTTTTAATTAATGGAGCTAGAAAAAATAAAGATAGCATTAAATTAGTGTTACCATAAAATTTGTTTATAGAACAATAAGTTTTTCTTCATAATTATAGGTTAATATATAAAAAAAATGTCGAACCTGATTCCCTTATACAAATAATGAATAACAATCGCAATAAACACTTATCTTTAAGATACAAATGTGGTTAGCACTGAATCAGTGGTACCTTTAAATAATGTGAAAAGCCTTATATTTGGAAAAAATTATACATTTGCCTAAATAATACAATTTACATGTTTTCCTTCAAACTAACTTTTTAACACACCGATTTTGAACCATAAAAATGTTTTATATACTGGTTTTAAGATATATATTTAGGTAGCACTAAATTAGAGCCACCATTAAGTTAATAAAATAGCTACATACATTTATAATTATATTTTATTATTTAATTATTAAATATATTTAATTTATTCAATATTTATTTAACTGACTTTACAGCACAAATAAGTATAAAAACACAAAATCTGAAACAAATCAGTCATTTTAATTTTAATGTAAAATAATAAAATCTCAAAACTTAATACTTTTTTCAAAATTAAACAAAAGTAGCAACAAAATATCGGTGTTATCTTGAAATATTTATAGAAATTATAATATAGTATGGTTTTATTAATTTAAACTAAATTGAATTCATCCTTATTCTACACATAACGGTAAAACCATTTATTCTGAACCTTAATGCTTAGAACTCTGACATATTGTCTTAGAACTCTGACACATTGTCTTTATTTCAAGATACAGCTCAACCTTTCATTATAAATCTTGTTAATTTTTTTAAATCTATCTTCTTATTTCTATAAGGGTTTTGTCTGTTACGTCCCTTTTTCTCTCGACCTGCTGAACCGATTTTTAAGATTGAGGTGTCATTTTAAAGCTTAGGATATACCGCAGTGACGAATTGTAATTAAAAAGGTCATATTGTTTCGGGCTTCGACCCTCCTGGCCTTTGATTTATTTCTAGAGGGCACTTTAAATGTTGACCAACTTTTATTGCAAGTTTTAATGTGAACTGTAATTTAACAGCTGATTACCTTCAGATGAATTTTAAAAGCCGGATAGTAAACAAAAATAGATCTCCGTCACTTCATAATCAACATTTACGTACTGTAGGTGAGATTCACTCATACAGAATCATAAAATGCGCAATTCGCGCACGGGCCACCTCGTAATATAATAAAAATATAAAACACATAAACTTTTAACTAATTTACCAATAGGGAATACGCTATTACGGTATTAGTCATGATAAGACCTAAGCCCGGGACCATGATACTTTTTCATTTTGAGATCTCTAAAAGCCAAAAACACCGTTTGTTCAATTTGATATATATATATGTATGTGTCCATAAACACGATAACTTTTGAATGGAACCTCTGATTTTGATGAAATTTGGTACAGGGGTGTAAGCCAGTATCTACTTAATTGAGTTTGCGAAACCATAATGATTGGATTATGGGAACGAGGTTTATGGGGTTTCCTAAAGGATTAAAATTGGTTTTTGGCATTTTTTGAACTTCAATTTTTTAAAATTCATGACTTTTAACTAAAACCATTCAAAAGAGCTTAAAACAACAAACAATTTTACCTAACTTAAATGGTTATTCAGAAAATCCAAACCACTATGTTTTACATGTTATTCTTATGGGAAATGAACAAAACCTTCTATCTTGCTTATTTATTGAAATATCTTGATAAACTTGGTATGTACATTAATTAGAAAGCGTTTAACTTATATCTGCTTGCTTATAAAACGCATATGGTGGCAAACCTACGTACTCACCTCTATGGGTTTTATGGAAAAAATTAAAAAACACCATAACCTGATAAAATTTTGTATGTACATTCACTAGGTAGGGTTTAACTTATATTTATCAACGAAACCAATATGGCGGCAAACCTACATACTTTAAACCCCCATGATTTTTATGAGAAAATAGAAAATATACCAAAATTCCATTGGAAACTTGCTGAGTAAGAAGGTCTGCTGCGATGGGGGTATTATATTTATAGTTACCATTAAGGTAGCATTATTTTGATGCCACGTTTACATAAAATATATTAATTCAATTATCTTATTGTTTTATTGTGTATTTACATTAAATTTAGTCTACATGTGGGAATTGAGACACAATTTTTGGAAAATGAATGCATATAATCATGGGATATAGTCTTTATTCTGTAAACCCGGCTTACCCCCTTAATCGTTTCCCCTTAAAATTTTCAATTTAAATTAAATGGAAACACTTCTTTTTACAAACAAATTTGTGCTATTTATCATTCACTTTTCTTTGTTTAAATTAAATGTAGTCCTTTTTACTCTACTTATAAAGCAGAAAAGATAATATTTCTGGAACTTAAATCATATAGTTTTGGAACTTGAATCATTATTCCGAACATACAATTTAACTCTCCAATTGTAAATATAAGATGAGAAAAGCTAAAATTTTCTATATTTATAGTTATAGGCATTTAGTCAAATGCCTATAACTCAATAATGGATTGATGGATTAGGACAAGCGATACATCATTGAAAAGGTCTATGTAAGACTAACATTTTAGTTAAAAGTTATGCGAATTATTTCAAATAAATACCCCAAAAAAACACCGTTTGTTCAATTTCATATATATATATATATATATATATATTATATATAGAATATATATATATAAGTAGATAGTATCATGTTACTTCTGGCTCACTTTTGGAGACAATCAAAAATCAAACAAATTTCACAGTTTTTAATACAATTATGCAATATTTTTGCCACTTTTTGGCCAATTTTCAGCTTTTGTCAAATTGTCTTAAAAAATATGCAATTTTAATGAAATTTTTAACAATATGCCTAAATTTTCTACAAAATAAAATTTTGTTTAAAAACAAGTAAAATTATCACATTTTATAAGTATTTTTCAATAAAATTAATAGTTGACTTTTCATAGGTAATTAAAATTTTAATAGTATTTTTTCAATAAATTTGACTAAAATAGTAATAATTCATTCTAATTAATTTCAGTAATATCATTTTTGATTATTATTATATTCAAGTAATTTTTCAGATATAATAATAATATAACAATTTAGTTTTACTAGTAGCTACTATATCATAATCAAAATCTGCATTAATAATAATATCATTTTTTGAACTTGAAATATTTGTTGGGTTTTTTTGTAGTATCAATTAAATAAATTGGTCTATTTGCTAGAAATTCTGTTGGACTATAATACATTTTACTACTAATATAATAAACTTTTTTGTAATCTTGATACATTTCATACATAATTCTAAATTTTTCATTGTTTATATCAAAATTTTCCAATTCATCAGGGTAATAATGACCATTTAGTTTTACTCTTATATTTTTACATAGATACTATCAAATTTAGAAGTATCAAATAACTGATCATTTGTTCTTGATTTTTGAAATCCAATTATAATAAATTTTGGATTATAAATATTTCTATAGATATTTTGTTATATCAAAACTTAAATTCTTTTCCTGTAATATTTTTTTGTTCAATGCATTGCCCATGATTAAAATGAAAATTTACTTTTCAAATTTGCTTAGTTCATTAATTAATTGTATTTTACTTGTTCTTTTGTATTCAATTATAGGAACACTAATAAAAAATTCATCAATTGTTATTTTACCTTCAGTTGGTAATGTAGCATTATCATAAGATCCATCAGCCTTTTTAGTTTTCCATCTAAAAATTGCATCATTATCTTCTGATCTAATAAATGTTATATTAAAACCTCCTTTGTATATGGAATATTTACATTTTCAAAAAATCCTAATCCAAAATGAGATAAATTACCAATTGCTTCAAATTTATTTTTAAAATTTGATTCAAAACCATTATTTATTTGATTTATTTCTGATTATGAATAAGTTATAGTACCTTTAATTGTACTTAATAGACCAGGATATTCAAATTCATCAAGCAATTTATTATGTTTTCTAACTTCAATTTTTGAAAATAAAAATGGAACAAAATTATCAATTAATTTTATATTAGCACCATTATCATATGCATTTCCATCAGATTTAGTCAATTTACCAGATATATAAAATTGAAATTTAGAAGTACAAAATCCATCTCCAAAATCTATATTATATTCAGTTTTTTTATTAGGTTCATTTAAATGTAATTTAGATAATGGATAGAAATTTTTGTATTCAGCTCTTTCAATATCATTTATATATTTTTTGTAATCAGCCATTTATTAAGGATAAATTTTTTTAATCAAAAGCTTTTTTAAAACAAGTAAAATTTTTATAATTTTATGATGTCAAATTTTATAATTTTTATGTATCAATTTCATTTTTACTTTTAAAATATTCAATTTCAGTAGCATGATCAAGTATAAATTTTACTGATATTTTTTGATGTTCTAAAATTAATTCCCAATTTAATGTAAATGCATAATCATGAATGAAATATTCAGTTAAATCTTGATATTTACAAATCAGATCAATATAATCTTTTAATTGATAATTTATGAATTCAGTAATAAAATCTACAGTTAAATTTTGATATTGAGCAATTTTTTGCCAATTTAATTTATTTTGAAACAATCTCATCATATTAATACTCAATTCATATTTTTCAGAAATATCATCCCAATCATCTTTGTTTAATTGATTTTGGTTTCTGATAATGAATAAATCAAATGAACTGTATAGAGCCATTTATTAGGGAGAAAATTTTGTAAAACAACTTTTCTTTGAATTACAAATACAACATTTTGATTTAATTATATTTATATTTTTTAATTTTATTATCTGAATATCTTTAGAATTAGTTTTTTGTTTACATTTAGGACAATAAATCAACTCCATTTATATAAAATAAATTATTGTAATTTATCTATATCTCCTTTAATTAGTATTATTTCTGCATTTAATTCTTTTATTGATTTATTGACTCCATCAAATAGAAATTTTAGTTCTTTTTCTAATTTTTCTTCTAAATTTTCAACATGTTTTCCAATATTAATTAAAAATTCTAAAATTTTATTTAAATCTTTTTTAGTTTCTGAATAATCACTACCAATTTCAATAATTGAATCTAAAACTTCATCTAATTCTGATTTAACTATAACATCATATTTATTTATACTTGGTTTTACATTAACAATTCTTTTACCATTAATATTTATATAATTTTTTGATAAACCAATAGCATTTACTAAATTTTCAGTCTTTTTTACATGACTTTTAAAACTTTTACTAAAATTATTAAAAAATGTATTTAATTTGGAATTTATATAATCTTCTTTAATATTAATTGGATGTTTTTTCTGTCTTCCAAACAGATCAAATATATTTTGTGAATCCATATTTATTAAGGATTAATTTATTTAATATGTTATCAAATTTTTTATTTTTATTTAATTCATTTAATATAAAAATACATAAATGACCACAAATTGGTGGATCATTATAATTTTGAATTTGATTATCATTATAAAATATATTATCTTTTCCTAAATATTTAACTAATTCTATTGGTGGTTTATTAACTATATTTCCATATGAATCAAAATAATATTTAATTTTATCTTTTTTATAATAACAAACCCAATGAGTTCCATTTCCATCAAATGAATCTAAATTTATAATTCCTTATTCAAATTTATTAACTTTATTAGGTAATATATCTCTCATAAATACACCTCTAAAATATTGTATATTTTTACACAATTTTTCTAATTCACCTAATGTTAGTGGTTCAAGATTTTTTTATAATTTTGTTTCATATATTTTAATGTTTTTTTATCTAAACCAGATCCTTCTACATTTTTTAATTCATGATCTAACCAATCAACAAAATTTCAAAATTTAGGAATTATAGATTCTTTTACTACTTTTGCTCCCTTTCTAACATTTGGTGTATAATTTTTAACTATAGGTATATTATCAGCAAAATCTAAAATTTCTTTTAGTAATCCACCATTTTTTATTTCTTTTAATTGATTATATGAAAATTCAAATCTTAATCCTTTATTTAATTTTTTATGTTTATTTAGTTTATTAATTTGTCTTTTAGATAATAATATAATATCTTTTCCATTTTCATTAAATTGATCAATATTAAATTGAATTATAACTGATCTTTTATTTTTAAATGCTAATTTTATTTTTGATTTTTGATTATCTGTCAAGTTTATATTTGTTTTTTCCATTTATTAAGAAAAAAATTTATAGTTTTTTATAATATAGATTAACTTAATTAATGAAAAATTTTATTAAATTTTAATCCTACTTCTAAACCCATACCCAATTTTCTTTTCATCCACATAGCACCTGATGTTGGTAATGAAACTAATCTTTCACCAATTCCATAATCATTTGATGTTACTATATCCCATGCTTTATCTTGTAAAATTTTATCAGCTATTTTATTTCTAGATTTTGTATCTTTATGATCTCTATAAAATAAATCATGTTCTTTAGCAGCTTTATCTAAATCATTTATTCCAGGATCACCTCTTTTTACTCTTTTATTTAATTTAGTTCCAGGCCCTAGATATTGATAACCAGGTACATGTAATTCAAAAGGTAAATTATTTATAACATCATTTAAAATACCTGATCCATCTTTTAATAATGGTGATGAAATATTTGCCCAAAATTCTTTTTAAATACTTAATTCCTTCAGGTTTTTCAATTAATTCAATCTAATTTATTTGATATAAAGTCTTTAATTGCTTTCTTTTCATTTTAAAAAATTATTATTACCAGCTTTTCTTGTGCATATATATAATTAATAATATTATCTAATTTATTTAAATCATCTATAAATCTATATTCAATTTATTTTCTGTATATTGTCTGATTCCTGAACCTTCAATTTCCCCTTTTAATTCCCAAATATGTTTAATTAAATTAATATATTTTATCACCTTTACTAGATTTTGGTTTTTTACTATTTGATCATTATTTTTATAAATTGAATTAGTTTCCCATAAAATCTTTGAATAATTATTTTAAATCATCTTGTGTATATAAATTATTATCTGGTTTCTTTTCATAAGTTAACAATCTCCATAATCCATGATGTTCCATTATATTTTTATCATCAATTATTAAATCATCATTATCAATTACAGTTATTTTTATCACCAATCATAAAATGATTTTTTTATGTTTATTCCAATATAAAACCAAATTTATCATCTTTTGTTCTTGGTAAATATTTTGTGCTAATGGACCAATAATTTTATCTAATGTTTGAGGTGAAATTAAATTTGGGTCAATAAATGTCGATTCTTCTTGAATTATTGGTTGTCTGATTGGTCTAAATGGAGTACTTGAAGGTAAATTTAATTCTTCAGTTTTCTGGTATTGATATATTGGCAAAATTATTAACAATAGGTACCAATTCCATAAGGTTTTTTATTTTCATTTAAGACTCACCAATTTTATTTTCAACTTTGCCAATTGCTGGAGTTATAGGTTCATATGCTTTTTGTTTAATTTTTTCATAATTATCTTCAATTTAATTTGATTTTTAAATTCTTTTATTATTTTTTTCAATATCATCTAATTTTTTAGCTTCATTAACAGATATTTTATCATTTATTACAAAGAAAAATTTATGGTTCAATACAAATCATGTTAACATAAACACAAATTATATTAACACAAAACACAAATCATGTTAACACAAACACAAATCATGTTAACACAAACACAAATCATATTAACACAAAACACAAATCATGTTAACACAAACACAAATCATGTTAACATAAAAACAAATCATTCTAACACAAAACACAAATCATGTTAACACAAACACAAATCATGTTAACATAAACATAAATCATGTTAACACAAATATAAACCATGTTAAACACAATTCATTTTACTTTATTTCTGTAATTTTTCATTAAATATATAAATACTAATGAAGTAAATAATACTAATAAAATAAATATTCTATCAATTATTGAATCAAACATACAACAAGCCATTATCATTATTTAATATCAGAAAAATTTTTCATATATTTTCCATCATTTGATTTTTTCATCAAATTAATAGTTAAAAATCCATAGTCTTCTTTCCAACAATCATTACAAATAGTTTTAAATTATCAAATTTCATATCTGATCAACAAAATTATTATATATTTTTTTCATATAATGTTCTTTTTGTTTAAAGATGCATAATATATTTAAATATTTCTAATTAATTGCATATCAACTTTTGAATAACATTGTGATAAATAAATACATGATATATTTTTATACTTACCCATTATAAAATATTCTTTAATTTTATCTTGTTTTTGTAAATACAATCATCAAAAACTACTAATGAATTTGGTTTACATTTATTTAGTGGAATCATATCATCACATGAAAAATAAGAAATTTGTTTATTAATATTTGATTCTATATTTTAAATCTTTTTTGTAATAATTTATAGATAGTTGTTCTAATGATTTACTAAAAATATATAAATTTGAATATGGAATTAATCTTTTATGAATAAATTTAATAATATGTAGTTTTACCAGATCCACTTGTTCCTATAATTAATAATCTAATAGGTTGATCATTTTTATTATTTTTATCATATGATTCTAATTTTATATATCTTTTCTTTCTAAAATTTCTCCATTTAAATAAGATGAAATTATTTAAAATAATTGGTCATTCATCCAAACTAGAATTTAGATTAGAACATCCAATACATTTAGATGGAAAATATAGTATTGGTTTAAGTGGATTTTATTCAGATAATTTTATATCAAATATACCAAATGATTATAAAAACTGTTATGGATATTCTATTAAAGATGAAGATGATAAAATTATAGATCAATATTTTGATATAAATAAAGGAAATTATACAATTGAAGAAATAAAAAATATTTTTATTAAATAGTTAAAAGAATTTAAAAAGAAAATTAATAAATTTGATGAAAATGATTTTATATTGAAAAATGATGGACCATATATTATAATAAAATCTCCTGTTAAAATTATAGTAACAATAGTTATAATTGATTTATTAGGGTTAGATGATAAAATGATTGAACCAAATGTATTAACAAAAGGAATAAAACTACCAAAAATTAGACCTTTTGATGTTATTGAAATTCATTGTAATTTAGTTGATCCTAGTTTTGAAAATCATAAAAATCTTTCACATTTACATAAAGAATCAGAAATTCTATATTCATTTTATCCAAATGTTGAATATGGATAAAAAATTAGTGAAAAACCAAATGAACTTGATTATATTCCTTTAAAAAATATAAATAAAATTCAAAATATTATAATATCTATTCAAGATAGTGATGGAAATCTAATAAATATTGAAAATATTAAAAGTATTGTATATTTAAGATTAAAACAAAATTTGTAATATAAAATTTGTCAACATAAATAATAAAAACAATTGATTTAATTAACAATAATTTTATATTTAATAATAAATTAATTGTATTTAATAAACAAAATAATCCTTGGTTTAAAGGAAAAGATATTTGTAATATTTTAAAATATAACAATTCTAGAAAAGTTTTAATTGATAATGTAAAAGAAAAATATATAAAACTTAAAAAATATCAAGTGTAACCAACAGTTACACTTACATAATGATGATAAATTAATTTACATAAAAATTATAGGTGTCACAAATTATGACACCCTGGAAATTGATGTACAAACATGTTTTCAGATGCCCTAAAACAGGGCGTCAATAAAATAGATATTAAAACAATATTTATTAATGAATCTGGTTTATATTTATTAATTTTGAAATCAAAAAGGTAGATAAACAATAAGGATAGTTGATGATAAATTAAAATTTATAGATATTTCTAGAGGGGACAATTTGTCCCCCTATCATATAATAAAAAACATACAAAACTTATTAAAATTAGGTAGGACCCAAAATGGGCCCCATATAAATTATAATATTTATTTTAAAAAATTTTAAAGGAAGTAACCTTATACAATAAAAACGTAAGGGTAACAAAACGTTACCCTTCTTAAACATTCAAAAATATTCATAAATATAATAAATTATATATAAATTTGAGACCTGTCTTAAAGATGGGTCTTACTTATAATGATAATAAAGTAAAATTTATAGATATTTTTAGGTTAGATATTCAATAAATTATTGAATATATTTAAATTTATTAAAGAAAATATTTAAAAATATACATAAAATTATAGTATAAATTCAATATCATATGGTTATAAATTATTAATATAATTTTGATCATTTTCTTTAAAACTTTCTTTAACATAATTTTTTTATTATATTTATAAATGGTTCTATTATAAAATTAAACTTATAATGATATACAAAATAATTTTTATATTTAAAAAGATATATTAAAAATTTATTTGATATTTTAGTTTTAAATAAATATAATTTTATATCAAAATCATTATTTATTAATTCTTTTGGAACAATAAAATTTCCATTTATTTATAATTATTTTTATATCCCCAAGGTAATGTATCAATTTTATTTTCACAAATAAATCTTTTGTCATCTTTATTACTTAAAGCTAATTTATTTATTGTAATTGTATATAGTTCATGTTTAAAACTTCTAATACAAGTCATCTCTCTATATTGTTCTTGATCATCAAATAAACATTTCTTAAAATCATCCATGTGTAATGTTTTATCAACAACACTTTTCTAATTCCTTTACATTTTACAGGATTTTTATTATTAAATTCATAACTATATAATTTGATCTTAAACCACAATATTCTTCTAATATTTCACCATTTAACTCATCTTTAAATTTACCAATTATTTTTTTATTCTTTTCACTATAGCATTCATGTTCTTTCTTATAATCACTTGTATCAAATTCATTAATATGTTCTTTAATAATTTTATATGGATCCTTTTTAAATTCTATAAAATAACTGTCTGTGTCCATATATAATAACCTTATATTTGGATCAAACTTCTTTAATTTTTCATAATAAAATTGATACATATGTAATTTTGATAAATCAAGTACTGAAAATCCTATATAGATTGGTTTATCAAACTTAACCTTTTCTTTTATCATATGGTGAAGCAATACAGTCTTTATCAAATATACTAAATGTTTTAAAATTAGGTTTTTTTGCTTGTTTTAATGAAAACTTTTCATCACCTAATTTAATATCACATCTATTTCTAACATTTTCCATAGTTTTCCAAAAACACTATTATTCATCAATTTAAAAAAGTCTTTTTCAAAATCTGATGTTGATTTGGATCTTAATTTGGTATTTAATTCAATATATTTTTTCATATAATCATCTTGATCAAATGCTATAACTCTATTAACTTTCTTTAATTTAATCCTTTTTGTAGATAATATTTTAAGTTTCTTGAATGAATAACATAATCTTTTTTATCAAATAATGTTGTGCAAAGCTTATTATTATAATGTTCAGGTGCTAATGGTAAATCTTTATCGTCATCATGTAATTCAATAGGATATTCTAAATCAACATCTAATATATATCCATATTCAGCATTTTCATCTAATTCTAATATTGTTTCTTCCCATTCATTTAATGTATATGTATTAGGATTCATCCATGTTATATCTTTATAAGGTAATTTTTGACTTAAAGCCCATCCATATAAATTATTTGCATCTATATATAACATATAATTTTCAGGTTTTGTTTTATCATAATTTTTTGTATATTTATTGTTTGCTTTACAATATCTAGTTATACATTGTGAAATACCACCTCTAATACCTTTTTCAATCATTAAATACATATTATAATCACTTATTAATTCTAGTTTAATTTTTGTTAATTTTAACATAGAATCCCAAGCTAATGATGGTGATGTTAGATAATGTGCTGGATCTAATTGATAATTTTTCAAACAAACAGATCTAAAATTTTCAAATATATCAGCTAATAAAAGAACATCTTGAATATTATACAAATCTGAATAATTACCTAATGTTTTTATTTTAATTTATCCAAACTTTTATATAATGTTTATAATCATCATCACTTATATTTTCATTAGTTAAACAACTATAAAATTGATGTTTTTCTAATATCTTATCATAGTTTAATTTTTCAACATTATCAATAAATTCATATGGAAATACACCTTTAGAAGTTAATATTTTTAATGTTTCATTATCATATTCAATTATATCATTTTCTTTTATAAATTTATTTATATGCTTAAATTCTTTAAGATTTTTAGCTAATTTTTCAATTGATGTAGCCATAAATCTAAATGTATCTACAAATGAGAATTTTATAAATTTTCTAGGTTTAAAATATAGTTCACCATCAAATTCATAACCATAACCAGAATTTACTGATAGTTTATATATTTTTCATCTGTATTGGCTAACAAATCAATTTTACCATATTTTTTAGCTAATTCTTTTATAAACAAATGTGTATCATAATTTGAACTATTATGACAGAATATAGGAATATTTTGAGGAAATTTTAGATTTAAATTACAATTTAAATGTGCAGCACCTCTAAATTTTCCTGTTAAATGACAATGATCTCTTACTTTTATTCTTTTATCATTATCAAAACCACTATTTTCACAAATATGACAAATATTTGTTTTCTGATAATTAATTTCTTCTTCATTAGTTAAATTCATAGGCTTTTATTTTTTGAATTATATTTTTTAGCTATATATTTTGAAATTTCATCTAAATATTCAAATAATTTATTTGGTACATTTATTAATTCCTCTTCATTTTTGCTATATAACAAATAGGTTTATACATTTTATTAGTTACTCTAGATACTAAATAAATTGTAAATCCATATGGTTTATGTTTTTGAATTTTATTTGTATATGAACAATTTGGATTATTTTTACAATTATCAATTTTTTCTAATATATTTTCAAAATCTAAATAAATTACATATGGATGTTCAAACTTTTTATAATAATTTTTAAAACTTACTCTTTGACCAGGAAATGGCATTATAGGTCTACATGGTTCTAATGATTTACAAATTTCTAAATGATTAGATAAGTCTTTATTTTTATAAAAATGAGTCAAACATCTTCTACAAATATATTTTTTATTTTATTTTTTTGTGTTAATTGCTTAGATACTAACTTGCTTAGATCTGTAATCAATATATAATGAGAATTGTTATCAATTTATGGTATAATAAATCAATTTCTAGTTTTGTATTATAATGTTCAGATATTTGTAATGGTACTATCTTTTTATCTTCATCAATTCTATAAATATTTATTGACATTGATGGATAATTATATTTAGAGTCAAATGATCTTTTTCAAATAATTTAATATCTTTCAATGTTATTGGATAATCAAAACCTTTAAAAATATCATCATTTATATATTTTTGATATTGTTTAACTCTTTCAGCATTTTTTGTTTGGTTTATCAATAGCACATCTAATTGCATAAATAAAACAATATTCATCTTTATTTTAAAATTTACACAACATTTTTTATTCTTAATTTCATTTGGTAATTCTATATATGATCCAGCATTTAATGAATTATTTTTAGATAATTTTAGATTTAATTCAACACATCTTTTTAATGACCAACCAGAGCCTTTTGATGGTTGATTTAGTTGTTCTCTAACTATTAATTTCTTAAATTGATCATCAATAAAATCATCTATATTTAAAATATCTAAACTTTTTATGCAAAAATACATATTACTATTTTGAATTTCACCATTTATTAATTTTCTTTCATATTCACATTCTAAAGCCATCTGTCCTTTAATATTTTTAAATTTTTGTTTTTCTATCAATTTTTTTATTTCATTTCTTTGAGTTTCTAAATAATCATTAATATCTAAATCATAATTTGAATTTGTTAAAATATAATCTTGAAAATATCCTTTTAATGACGAAGCTTCTTGAATATTTATTATAATTTCTTTTGGAATTGGTTTATTTTTAAAATAATCATTTAATAATCCAATCAATTCTCTCCTAGTTTTATTAACAATTTTAAAACTATTTTTAATTGCTAAATTTTCAATATATTTAAATGATCTATATTCTAAATTATTTGGATTTTCTTTAATTTTGTTTAATCTTTTAATTAGTTCATCTCTAGATAAATTTTCATAATTTTTAACAGATAATTTTTTTGCAATTTCATTTAATTTTTCTATATTAAATAATGAATAATTTGTAAGATCAAATGTTTCAAATTGTTATATTTCAAATAAATTTGAAATATTTGAAATATATTTGAAATAAATTATTTGTTATAATTCAAATGTTATATTTGTTAATTCATCTAAAGTTTTATTTTTATAATTATATATATTATTATTTTTACACTAATGTTTTAATTCAAATATTTTATTATCATATTTTTGTTTATTTAGTAAATGTTTAGTTGAATTATAATGTCTATCATAATTTTTATATAATATATTTTTATTACAATAAGGACAATTAATATTTTTATTTATTCGTTCCATTTATTAGGGGTGAAATTCTTTATTTATTAAAAATAATTTTTACTTAGAAATAAAACTCTTAAAAATATAAGAAGTATTTCCACTTTTTACTAGGTAATTTATAGTTTAAATCATATTTTTTAAATAAAATTTGAATTTTTTAAAACAAGTAAAATTTTGTCTTCATTTTTTATCATATTTTTAAATTTTCTAGTTTTGTTATATTTTTGTCATGAATTTTAGTTTCTAAATGTCTTAAATAATTATTAGTCCATTTAATATTTCTTCCACATTCACAAAATTGTGGTTTTAAAAACATTTCTCTAATACATTGTATACAAATTGCATTTTTTCTATCTTTACTAAAATGATAATTATTAAAATTTGAAATATCTTTAATTTCTTTACATTTATGACATTGTTTTTCATTTAATTCAATAACTTTAATATTATCATATAATTTTTTATAATACAAATCCTTACATTCTTTACAATAATGATATAACCCATCTTTAGTATTTTTATCTTTATAAAATTTAGATATATCTTTATATAATTTACACATTAAACATTTCTTTTCCATTTATATAAAATAAAATTTACAAATTGGTTTTTTTCAATTCATATTCATAAAAATTTCCAATAATATCTTCATTATTTTGATCTTTTATACTATAAGTAACAGGATTTGTATTATTAATTTTAGAAATTATAAATATTTCTCTAGACCAATTATTTTTATATTTATTATAAAATGTTGATTTTTTATTTCCAATTCTAACTCTATCATTTATTTTAAATTTTGATTTGGTTATTATTTTTGGTTGTTTATACTTAAAAACAGTATCTAATAAATCCTTTTCATTATTTTTATTTACTTCAATTGGTTTCATTTTAATTGTTGAATGGTATGAGTTATTATATTCTTTAACAATTTTTGGTAAAATATTTATCAATCTATAATTTTTATTAATTTCAAATTGTATTTTCATTTTTTCATTTTGTGTTCTATTATACCTTTCTATTATACTTGATTTTTCTTCATTTTCTGTATGATACAATTTAATATCATATTTATTTAATATTTCATTAAAATCTTTATTGATAAATTCTAATCCTTTATCTGTATGTAAAAGATTAGGTGATTTATGATTAATTTTAATTGCATCCTTAATTATTTCTTCAAATGCTTTAGAAACTGTTTTTCCATCTTTTTTCTTTAATGGTTTTGACCAAACATATTTTGAGAAAGTATCTATAACACTAGGGGATTGTAGGGGCAAATGCCCCTAAAAATAAAAAAGGTGATGTTGTCTCCAAAAAATAAGTTTCAATTCATCACCTCCTTGCACAATTACCCTATTTCATCTCAAGTTGTAGTATGTTTATACGTTTGGATTTTCTAATAAAATATTACCTAATCTTGACGAACATTTTGGAGTTATCAAATCAGTAATTCACCAATAATATCACCTTTATTAAAATACAGTAGTCTATTTTATGGGAAAAAAGCTATTGCACTATTATACAACCGGACTCGGTAATAATAGTTTTAACCTTAAAAATGTTCATAATAAGTTTGAATACTCAAGTAAATGAAATAGTTCAATGCAACATTAGTCTTTTAATACTGTATACTCCTTCAACCTGAACCCCTGTGCCCCTCATTCCCTCACACTCGCCGTGTCCCACACGCCTCCCCGAGTCCCCGTTCGTTGAACGGTATATCTCCGGTCCAGTGTTTCCTGTACCTCCAACACCCCTAGGGCCCGAGTAACCCCCATGCTCCCGGACCTTGTGCCCCCATGTTCCTTTTGCCCCCCATTCCCCCATGATGCCCGCAGTTCTTCAACGTGGCCCCCGTGGTCTCTATATTCCTCATTCCTCTTCTGTGTCCCCCATTCCCAAACAACTATCATGCCACTGACATCTCTAGTGTCCGTTGTGCCCCATGCCTCATACGCCCGTGCCAACATGCTCACCATTTCACTCCGTGCCCGCTATGTCACTCATGCCTCCATCTTGGCCCCAATGCCCTATAACCCACAGTGCCACCGACACCCCTCGTGCCCCCCCATACACTTGCACCCTCTGTGCTCTGTGCCCACATGCCCACCACTCTTCCCCGTGGTCCCGATGCCCTCTATGTCCCCCATGCCTCTCCCGTGCCACCCCTTGCAGATCTAACCCTCTTGCCACCGACGCCCCGAGTGCTCCTTGTGAACTTACACCCTCCGCCACCACATGCCCCCGTGCTCCCTATGTCGCCCATGCCACCCCAGAGTGCCTATGCCCCCACACTTCCGTTTCCTTCATGCTCCTCTGCCCTCAAGCGTTCCTCCCCATGCCCCCTATTTCCCAATGCGTCTCGTGCCCTCTATACTCCCATATCTCGAACATCCTGTGCCCTCCGTAGTGCCCCCTATTTCCCCCGTGCCCCCATGCTCCCTTACCCCCCGTGCCATTGACGACCCCGTGCTACGATTGTAGTCTATTTTGTTCTATTCGGTCAATTAAGTATAACATTGATAGATATACTGTGTTGTCCGTTTTCGCACACAATTATTTACATGAAAAGCTCCCCGACTTTATGGATTAACGGGCGTTTATTGTTTTTCCTACGAACTACGTAAAGAAATAAGCAGAGAAGGGATAAAACCAAAACAAAATATTCCTCATTCGGAGGTTATCCAAATGTTAGTAGTTTACATAATATGATTCAGTCGGAAATAAACAAACACTCAATAAAACGATTCAACTCTAACTACTAAATAGCCAGTAGGCATATAAAGCATTAATGTAATAACTAAACGAAATTCACTGATTAAAGACAATTTATATTTAATATATATTTAAACATTATATCAATCATGCCACGTCTAATCCACTTTTAATTGTGGTATATAAGCATATACAAAATCATTCTACTTCTGTCTCCTTAAAGACATAGATGGGGTCACGAAGAAGACTCTGATGTGAATCAGTAATTTGCCCATGACTATTAGTATTTTCCTTTTTTATAGTGTATTGCCAATTTTTTAAAGTTATAATTGTATGGTTATCTTAACTCAAAATATCTGCTCAATAAACAGCTGAGTTTATGATAAAAATATCCTATACTCTTATACGAGCAATGTTTGCTTGTTTGCTTGTTTGCTTGCACAATTATCTCAAAAACGGCTCCGACGATTTCCTTCAAATTTTGGAATATGGGGGTTTTGGCCACCAGAAATCGATTGGAGCTGGTCCCATAGCTGGGAAAAATCCGGTTTTCGCGCTAGAGCCCTTCAAAGATCCCATGTTATCCTTATGGAAATTTTTTAACTGAACAAAAATCAGCTGATAACTGTAGATAAAATAAACCAATGTGTTACATCTTTAACCTGTGGTTTTAGAAAAATCATACCAATGTGCAGCAAACCTTCCGCCTGGCGAGTGAGAGGAGCGAACGAGCTTTGTGTGAGAAACGAAAGTAATAATTTTACCGAGCTTAAGCTCGGTCCCCCTGGTACTTTACTTTAACATCTGCTTAATTACACGTGCAGATCTAAAAATCTTCTTCCCATTAGATTAACATTGGAACTTCAAGGTCTAATGGGGCAAAGCCCAGGTAACTTTTGATAATTCTGGTATTTTTCCTTGCGTCCTTGGCCCAAAAGCTTTAAAATGAGCCATCATACGTTACCCTATCTTTCTTCTAACTCGAGATATATTTTGTGGGGACCGATTCGCTTACGGAATTATATATATAGATTTAACATATATTTATAACCATCATTTTCTTTTTCATAATTTTTCATTATAATTAAATCTGCTGCCCATAAATCATCAATACCTAATGTAATTATTTTTCTTTTTAAAAATTTCTTTCTAATTGGAGCATGAATTTCATTTGCTTCAATTATTTGTTCATTTTTAGTTAATTCTTTTTTAATTATAGGTTTAACTTCTTTTTTCAAAATTTTACTTTTATTTGTTTTACAAATTGAACATTTAGTAGCAATTCTATATAATCCATTTTTCATTTCAACAATTTGTGGATTATTATTTTTAGTTTTTTTCTTACATTTGTGACAATGAATTGGTTCGTTCATTCATTTATGTATAATTTTTTTTAAATAAATGGATATGTGTTATAGATGTCATAATCAAACTAATTTTACTATTATTGGAAATTGTGTAGGATGTAATATATGTAAAAGAATTATTTATGAAAAAAAGATTAAGAGAAAAAGTAATAAGAATAAACATCTTAAACATATTTTAAGAGAATTTAACCATTTTCAACCATATAAAACACAACAATTAATTAATGAATTATATATTTTATGTATTTCCAATCATTTTGAAATAACACCTAAGAATATAAAATTATTTTTAAAACAAAGGAATTGTACAAATTGGATATTTTACTATCAATTTTTAAACAAAATATACAATATAGATTTTGAATTGAATAATGAAGATAAAGAAAAAATTACACTATTTTTTAATAAATATTTATGTTTTAAGAAAAGTAATATATCATACAAAAAATTATTACCTATGATTTTTAAATACTTAAATATGGATTTTTTTTATAAAACCTAATTATGATGATGACTTTTTAACATATCTATCACAAACAAGTTTGTGATATTTTTTCCTATATAAATGGATCTGCTAGAAGAAATTAATAATATTGGAGAATTAAGATTTAAAGAATATAAACCATTAAAAAGTTTAAATTTAAATGAAAAATATAAAATTAAAAAATTTGAAAGAATTAAAGATAAATATAGATATACAATTATTGTTGAATTACAAAAATGTAAAGTACATTTACCAAAAAGATTTACTAATGTAATTGATGATAAATCAATTAAAGAATTAAATAAAAAAGATTTACATTTAATTGTCACTGATATTAAGACTTTTGATGATAAAGAAACTGCTTTAGTTAAATTTGAATAATTATTACAATATTATTGATACTAAACCTTAATTTTACTTGTTTAAAAAAAATCAAATTTTATTGAAAAAATACTACTAAAATTTTAAATTACCTTATGAAAAGTCAACTATTAATTTTATTGAAAAAATACTTATAAAATGTGATAATTTTACTTGTTTTTAAAAAAATTTTATTTTGTAGAAAATTTAGGCATATTTGTTAAAAATTTCATTAAAATTGCATATTTTTTAAGACATTTTGACAAAAGCTGAAAATTGGCCAAAAAGTGGCAAAAATATTGCATAATTGTATTAAAAAAACTGTGAAATTTGTTTGATTTTTGATTGTCTCCAAAAGTGAGCCAGAAGTAACATGATACTATCTACTTATATATATATATATATATATATATATATATATATATATATATATACACCAGTCTACCACTGAGGTACCTACGAAGCAAGTTTGGTTGATTTCACTTTCTCTCAAGCTGCGTTAGTCTTAGCATGAAATTTATCAGTTATTTAAACTTCTTTTTGCGCTAACGTAACGTTTTGTTGTCTCACAATTTTAATTAATTGCGCAAAAGAGGTATCTCTAGGAGACATTCTTAACCGTATATGTAGCTCCTACAAATGCAAGCTTATTAATGACAAATTCACAACTTATAAGTTCTGTATAAATAAAAGACAAAGTGGTAAGGATCTTGACGGCACAAGGTGCAAGTACAGACTAGAAACCTGGAGGTTCATAGCCTGCCATTTATGAGTTTTAAAAATGGGGAGGGGGAAGGAATAAGGATTGGGAAGGGGTAGGGTGGGGGAAGGGTAGTTTGGGTATTAAACGACTTGCGCTGTAAAATAGCCGCCAACATCCACACCTTGTTCGTAGCACTCCTTTATTGTTTGTGCCCACTGCCGCATGCGGTCTCTATCATTTGGTGTTACAAGAAAAGAATTACAATCATCATACAATATAAAGGAGCCGATTCGTACGTAAGATCCTGAGTCCAACCATTTATGGGCTTCAGACATAAATTTATCTATTGTATCGAATGGGGATTGTGGATCAATTGCTATAACTTTAATTTCTTCATTAATTTCAACGGTATAATCATCATCTTCATCATCATCTTCACTGTCACTGTCGTTATTTAAAGTGTCTTCAGGTTGTTCAAAAACATCAGAAATTTCGGAGGGAATTGAAATTTTCATTGAGACGAGGAGGCAATTGGAAGCAAGTAATATTGTAAACAGCAGAGACGAAACAACAAGAGTGGCTTGTAGAAGCGGAATGAAGGAGTGAACAACGCTCGCTCCGCTTTTATAACGGTATGCTAATGAGAGGGGTAACAGCTAGCCGTGACCGATTATTGACCTGGGAGGTGGGGGAAAGGAAGGAGAGGAGGTATTTATTTAAAATAATTCGCATAACTTTTGGACTAAAATAAGATAACCAAATTCTTCTTTTACTAAAATGTTAGTCTTACATATACTTTTTCAATGATGTATCGCTTGTCCTAATCCGTCAATCCATTATTGAGTTATAGGCATTTGACTAAATGCCTATAACTATAACTATAAATATAGAAATTTTAGCTTTTTCTCATCTTATATTTACAATTGGAGAGTTAAATTGTATGTTCGGAATAATGATTCAAGTTCCCAAAACTATATGATTTAAGTTCCAGAAATATTATCTTTTCTGCTTTATAAGTAGAGTAAAAAGGACTACATTTAATTTAAACAAAGAAAAGTGAATGATAATAGCACAAATTTGTTTGTAAAAAGAAGTGTTTCCATTTTAACTTTAAAATGAAAATTTAAAGGGGAAACGATTAAGGGGTAAGCCGGGTTTACAGAATAAAGACTATATCCCATGATTATATGCATTCATTTTCCAAAATTGGTGTCTCAATTCCCACATGTAGACTAAATTTAATGTAAATACACAATAAAACAATAAGATAATTGAATTAATATATTTTATGTAAACGTGGCATCAAAATAATGCTACCTTAATGTAAACTATAAATATAATACCCCCATCGCAGCAGACCTGCTTACTCAGCAAGTTTCCAATGGAATTTTGGTATATTTTCTATTTTCTCATAAAATCCATGGGGTTTAAAGTATGTAGGTTTGCCGCCATATTGGTTTCGTTGATAAATATAAGTTAAACCCTACCTAGTGAATGTACATACAAAAATTTTATCAGGTTATGGTGGTTTTTTAATTTTTTCCATAAAACCCATAGAGGTGAGTACGTAGGTTTGCCGCCATATGCGTTTTATAAGCAAGCAGATATAAGTTAAACGCTTTCTAATTAATGTACATACCAAGTTTATCAAGATTTCAATAAATAAGCAAGATAGAAGGTTTTGTTCATTTCCCATAAGAATAACATGTAAAACATAGTGTTTGGATTTTCTGAACACTAACCCACCCATTTAAGTTAGGTAAAAATTCAAAATACTAAATTGTTTGTTGTTTTAAGCTCTTTTGAATGGTTTTAGTTAAAAGTCATAAATTTTAAAAATTGAGGTTTAAAAAAATGCCAAAAACCCAATTTTAACCCTTTAGAAACCCCATAAACCTCGTTCCCATAATCCAATCATCATGTTTCGCAAACTCAATTAAGTAGATACTGGCTTACACCCCTGTACCAAATTTCATCAAAATCAGAGGTTCCATTCAAAAGTTATCGTGTTTATGGACACATACATATATATATATATATATATATCAAATTGAACTAACGGTGTTTTTGGCTTTTAGAGATCTCAAAATGAAAAAGTATCATGGTCCCGGGCTTAGGTCTTATCATGACTAATACCGTAATAGCGTATTCCCTATTGGTAAATTAGTTAAAAGTTTATGTGTTTTATATTTTTATTATATTACGAGGTGGCCCGTGCGCGAATTGCGCATTTTATGATTCTGTATGAGTGAATCTCACCTACAGTACGTAAATGTTGATTATGAAGTGACGGAGATCTATTTTTGTTTACTATCCGGCTTTTAAAATTCATCTGAAGGTAATCAGCTGTTAAATTACAATTCACATTAAAGAACTTGCAATAAAAGTTGGCCAACATTTAAAGTGCCCTCTAGAAATAAATCAAAGGCCAGGAGGGTCGAAGCCCGAAACAATATGACCTTTTAATTACAATTCGTCACTGCGGTATATCCTAAGCTTTAAAATGACACCTCAATCTTAAAAATCGGTTCAGCAGGTCGAGAGAAAAAGGGACGTAACAGACAAAACCCTTATAGAAATAAGAAGATAGATTTTAAAAAAATTAACAAGATTTATAATGAAAGGTTGAGCTGTATCTTGAAATAAAGACAATATGTCAGAGTTCTAAGACAATATGTCAGAGTTCTAAGCATTAAGGTTCAGAATAAATGGTTTTACCGTTATGTGTAGAATAAGGATGAATTCAATTAGTTTAAATTAATAAAACCATACTATATTATAATTTCTATAAATATTTCAAGATAACACCGATATTTTGTTGCTACTTTTGTTTAATTTTGAAAAAAGTATTAAGTTTTGAGCTTTTATTATTTTACATTAAAATTAAAATGACTGATTTGTTTCAGATTTTGTGTTTTTATACTTATTTGTGCTGTAAAGTCAGTCAAATAAATATTGAATAAATTAAATATATTTAATAATTAAATAATAAAATATAATTATAAATGTATGTAGCTATTTTATTAACTTAATGGTAGCTCTAATTTAGTGCTACCTAAATATAGATCTTAAAACCAGTATATAAAACATTTTTATGGTTCAAAATCGGTGTGTTAAAAAGTTAGTTTGAAGGAAAACATGTAAATTGTATTATTTAGGCAAATGTATAATTTTTTTCCAAATATAAGGCTTTTCACATTATTTAAAGGTACCACTGATTCAGTGCTAACCACATTTGTATCTTAAAGATAAGTGTTTATTGCGATTGTTATTCATTATTTGTATAAGGGAATCAGGTTCGACATTTTTTTATATATTAACCTATAATTATGAAGAAAAACTTATTGTTCTATAAACAAATTTTATGGTAACACTAATTTAATGCTATCTTTATTTTTTCTAGCTCCATTAATTAAAAAACTCATATTTTATACATACATTATATCGTTATCATCTATTATTAGTAAAGCATGAGGTGTTTTTGCGACAACAATTATAAATTGTATGCATTTAAAATGCTTTTAAATTTGTTTAATTTAAATAAATGTTATTATTGTATATACCTATGAATGTATATTTAAAAAAAATATACAAATAGATTAATTCATGTGGTTTACAAGACATTGGTTGTACACCTCTTAGCGTTACCCAGAAAACACCGCGAGGAGGTGGGTGTACGTCGTTTTCCACACATTCACACACACACATTCACACACACATACACACACATTCACACACATTCACACACACACACACACACACACACACACACACGGTTTACGGGTCTTTTAGTCAACCGCGCCAGTGACCTTCATTCACACCAGACTTTTCAAATGAGTAGCTAAAGTTAATACCTTAACTTCTCAATCTAATAAGTCCCACATTCATACATACATTCATACAGTTTATTCATTAAGAATAATTTTTACAATATTTACAAAATTATGGGAAGTCAGTATGTTATTCAAAGAACATTCGTAATGCATGCCATAAGTATTCATAACCTCCTTAGCTTTATTAAAGATATTTATACTGTTTGGTACAGGATATCTTGTAAAACTTGGTACAAAACCATCTTCCTTTGCTCTTTTCAGTGCTCTTTTATATTGTCTCCTCTCTGTACGAATGCACTTGTACTCCATTACTCCATACTTTTCATAGTATGTGTCCTTTTCCAATACACAAAAGATATGTTTTAAATCCATATCATCAGGTATAACAGCAACTTTAGGTATTTGATCAATTAACGTTTCAATTAGTTTTTGATTATTTGACAACGCTTTACATAAGGAGTGAGTCAACTTAAGGTTTTCTCTTTTTAGTTTATACTCTCCATACTTTCGAATTGATGGTAGTATTTCTTCAAACACCCAATCTTGAAAGCGCTTAGCTAATTTCATCTTGGACGATAAAATTAAGGAATATAAACCTGGTTCATTGATGAATACAGTACTTTTTTGAAAGTTAGAGGGTAGCACTAAACTGTTTCCATCAATATCTTTACATAACTTTTTATAATTTTCCTTAACTAGATCATTTATTGCTTTTCGCGGTCTTTTATATTCTAGAATTTCTGATACATCATTAGCCTTAAACCATGGATTGTTTTCACGACCAAATAATACAGCTACAGGTTTACTATCAAACATGTAACACTGCAGTTCAGACATATTGAAGTCAAATGTAACAAAAATAGCATACACCTTTTAAATATCCGGAATAACCGAAGTTGTCAATAAGATGTTCACTTGGCAAAAGTTCGCCAAACAATGAAATGCATGGTTAACCCACCTGCTTATATACCCGACAAAGAGTGGTGGAAACCTTCTGCGCATGCGCAGTAGACAAGTACTACTGCGCATACACATTTGTATGTTAAATTTAAACAATTTTTTTTACGGATGTCAATAATAAGGGCACGCTCAACAAACCACTTTCATAAATGATGCAACTGGGCATGCAAAATGAAGGGAAATACTGCACATTTAACAGTAATATGATACATTTTAAATTTGTTGACAATTTCCTGTAGATTTTTTTTAAAACTGATTTTTAATATATTTTACATTAATGCCACATTCATTTTTTATTTAATAAATTGAACTTAAAAAATTAGCATTACATACATGTGCTAAAGATTATTATTTTTTTTATACCAAAATAAGACTTGCTTAACTACAACACATAACAAGTGTTCCAAACAATAATAAAATCAAATACAAAACTAATTATGTTAAACTTTACACATAAAAATGCTATTAAATAGTACATTAAAGGTAGCACCAAAACGGTAGTACAATATCTAGCAAAACAAAGAAATAGAAATTCCTATATCATCATTAAAGTTAAAACTAAAAGTTTGTTAATAATTCATGTAGATAACAAACATGTTTGGTAGTTTGACCTTAACGCAATACTTAAATTTTTGTTTAAAAACCTAAAGCAAAATTTTACATGTAAAAAAAATAGTACACCAAAGATAGCACCAAGACGGTGCTACCTTTAAGTAGCAACATTTAATGGGTTAAGCTCAATTGGAGGTTTCCAAATTACCTTTAATGTTAAAACTAAGGTTTTGTTAAGTTATCATGTATATAAACATATTTCGTAGTTTTACATTAAACCAGAAGTTAAAAGTGTTTTTTAAAAACCTACAGCCTCAGTACACTTAATTAGGGACAGGAAAAAAACCAAATACCTTTCTCTGTGTATATGAGCATAGGCTCATATATAAACATATTTCATAGTTTTACATTAAACCAGTAGTTAAAAGTCTTGTTTAAAAACGTAAAGCCTCAATACACTTAATGATTGACAGGAACGGTGCCAAGTACTTGTCTCTGAGTCAGCAGAGGCTCATATATAAACATATTTTGTGCTTTAACATTAAACCTGTAGTTAAAAGTGTTGTTTTGTACTTTAACATTAAACCCGTAGTTAAGTGTTGTTTAAAAACTTTAAGCAAAATTGACAAGGAAGAAATAGTACACCAAAGGTAGCACCAAAACGGTGCTACCTTTAATTAGCAACATTCAAATGCTCTAAGTTCAATTAAAAGTTCCCAAATAAATTACCTTCATTGTTAAAACTAAGGTTCTGTTGAGTTATCATGTATATAAACATATTTTATCGTTTTACATTAAACCAGTAGTTAAAAATGTTGTTTAAAAACCTAAAGCAAAATTGCACATGTAGAAAATAGTAAACCAAAGGTAGCACCAAAACGGTGCTACCTTTAAGTAGCACCATTTAAATAGGTTAAGCAACATTTAAATAGGTTAAGCCCAATTGGAAGTTTCCAAATTACCTTTAATGTTGAAAACTAAGGTTTTGTTAAGTTATCATGTATTATATAAACGTATTTTGTAGTTTTACATTAAACCAGTAGTTAAAAGTCTTGTTTAAAAACGTAAAGCCTAAGTACACTTAATGATGGACAGGAACGGGGCCAAGTACTTGTCTCTGAGTCAGCAATTAGAAGTTTCCAAATACGGTTTAATGTTAAAACTAAGGTTTGGTTAAGAATTCATATATATATAAACATATTTCGTAGTTTTACATTAAACCGGTAGTTAAAAGTGATGTTTAAAAACCTAAAGCAAAATTGGACATGTAAAAATAGTACACCAAAGGTAGCACCAAAACGGTGCTACCTTTAATTCGCAACATTTAAATGGTTTAAGCTCAATTAGAAGTTTCCAAATTACCTTTAATATTAAAACTAAGGTTTTGTTAAGATTTCATGTATATAAACATATTTCGTAGTTTTACATTAAACCAGTAGTTAAAAGTGTTGTTTAAAAACCTAAAGTCTCAGTACACTTAATGATGGGTAGAAACGGGGCCAAGTACCTGTCTCTGCGTCAAGCAGAGGCCCATATATTTTGTGACATGTAAAAATAGTACACCAAAGGTAGCACCAAAACGGTGCTACCTTAAAGTAGCAACATTTAAATGGGTTAAGTTAAATTAGAAGTTTTAAGACACAAATTTGTGGTAACAATTTACCACTACTATTTTAACTTGTACTGGGAGTAACAATTTCACACTACTGGCTTGGCACCTACATTTAAATGGGTTAAGTTAAATTAGAAGTTTGAAGACACAAATTTGTGTTTGTGGTAACAATTTACCACTACTATTTTAACTTGTACTGGGAGTAACAATTTCACACTACTGTCTTGGCACCTACAATTAAATGGGTTAAGTTAAATTAGAAGTTTGAAGACACAAATTTGTGTTTGTGGTAACAATTTACCACTACTATTTTAACTTGTACTGGGAGTAACAATTTCACACTACTGGCTTGGCACCTACATTTAAATGGGTTAAGTTACATTAGAAGTTTAAACACACAAATTTGTGTTTGTGGTAACAATTTACCACTACTATTTTAACTTGTACTGGGAGTAACAATTTCACACTACTGGCTTGGCACCTACATTTAAATGGGTTAAGTTACATTAGAAGTTTAAAGACACAAATTTGTGTTTGTGGTAACAATTTACCACTACTATTTTAACTTGTACTGGAAGTAACAATTTTACACTACTGGCTTGGCACCTCCCCCTCCCCCTCCCCCTGCCCCTCCCCCACCCCCCTCCCCCTTCCCCCCTCCCGGGGCGCAGTTTTCGTCCGGAGCAAAAAATTTTTGGTCAAGGTCAAAATCCCAAAAAAAATCGGGGGGAGGCGCAGTTTTCGTCCGGAGCAAAAAATTTTTGGTCAAGGTCAAAAAATTTTCCAAAAAAAATTTTCGGGGGGGGGGCTCACTTCTTGTCTGGCGCCGGGGGGGGTCACCTACCCTTAGGACTTTAACTCTTGGATACCTGCTACCCTTACTCATGTGTGAACATAAAATAAAATTTGGTTGAACCACAGTTTGGACAGCCAACTCTTAGCCGCATCTCGCTCTAAGTCCTGAGCAGTCCCAGAACTCAGGCAAAAATCCGCCTAAGTCATGACTGACCTACATAACATGTGGAACAAAAATATTTTATTTTATTCACACATGAATATGGGTCAAGGTCGTTCAAGAATTAAAAAAGAAATCCCCCCGATGCCTAAGACCGCCGGCGGCCAGAGGCATCGGGGGGATCTCAACATTTAAGGGGAGGTGATTAAATAAAAAATTATTTATTTAATTTTGAGTCTCCTTAAGGAAAACATGCTACTATAATTTTGAATAGGCCATGCTAACCATGACCAAGGAGCTATCATGACCAAGCCTGCTGGTTCAATTGCGCCTAACCGACTGGTCAAAAATAGCTCCGGTGCCTCGTGCTGAAGGATGCTATACCACCGTATAAGACCCCAATATGAGGCTCAGTGACAAGTGATGAGGTCCAGCAGCGCCGTTGGCCGATGGCCTAACGGTGGCTCCCCAGGGGCCTACCCCCAGGCTCGTTAGACACCATACTATTGTTGGTAACAAATAATTCTTGAGGTTCTAAACCTCGAAAAATTTTTATTTTACAGAGACTGTAAAGTCTCAAAAAGCCTAACACTTTTAACTGCCAATTTACGGAGGAGTACCTCCAAGATACGAATTTTAAAAAATTTCGACTTGGGGACAACCTGTGAAGATTAGTACAAAATAATATTTTTCAACACACAACACTTAGACTAAATAAATCCAACACCAAGACCTAGCAGAAGCAGCAAGCGCAAAATAAAATATTTCTTAAAACTACACATGCCATGCCTTAGACTAAAAGAATTCCCAATATAATGCGGCGCCAACATTACATTGCGAATCCTGTAGTACAGAGCTTCAACCACTCAGCTGAAGTGTTTGAAAGCAACTGCGAAGAAGCTAAGCCTCAGAGAATCGAAGCTGGGCCGGTCAGGAGTGGTGGAACCGGACCTGGTTACGTAAACAGCCAGACCTCGACACGTACTTGTTTGCGGCATTGGACAATCTCCAAGAGCCACACCTGAATACATTACTAACCGGATCTCATTATACAACACATGTCACCGGTTAAGTGCCAATAGCGCCTCAAGGTATGGCAACGCCTCGGGCTATGACACCTCCTCCTCCCCCGGGGGGGGGCTCACTTCTCGTCCGGAGCCGAGGGGGGGGGGAGGGGGAGGGGGAGGGGTCTTGGGACTTACAATATTTTCAGTCCAAGTCAGGTGTACTATGGAATCATATTTTAGCTTGCCGGATTCATAGCACAGCCGGCAGAGACGGTTACATAATGCTTATATAACAGACTGGTTTCTTGGCCAACTGGCCAAATGTAGCTCAACAGAAGGTAAGTCAGTTTATTGCAAGCCAACAAACACGCCACACCTCGCCGCCGCGGGACTTTTCTGTGAGTAAATTTTTATTTTTCCTTCTTATTAAACTTAGCAAAACAGAACCTAGCCTGTTTTGCACGAAATTAATTTTTGTTACACTGCTACACTTACGTTTACTTAACAAATTATTTTCAACTCCTTATTTAATATTTTATTCCTTACTTGTTAAGACTTAGAAACTGAAATGCTGGAAGACTGTTTCATACAAAATTAATTTTTATTTAGCTATACAGGTCTCCTAATATTTTTCTATACTTGTATTTTGCAGGTGTGGCTAAATATTTTTCGCTCACAATTTAATTTTATTCCACACAAGTGGATTTTGAACTTTACTACAAAACTGATCCATGCCCGTCTCCTACAAAATTATTTTTCATTTGGCTCTACCTCTTTTAGTCTTACATTAAATATTTCTTGGAGTTAAATTTTACACAAGTCTCTCGGTTAATTTTTCTGCACAGTACGTGTTACTCCTTGGACAGTTCCCAGCAAACTGTTTCTATACTTGCCAACAACAGTCCGCATTACCCCCTCCACTACTCATTCCCCCACTATAGCCCTGTTCCCCCACTACTTCCAGCTAAGGAGCAACACTTGACTTTGACTGAGTGTTTCAGTTTTATCCAAACCTATCTGTGAGACACACGTATGGCTGAAACTTTGCGAGAAAAATTATTAAGAGTAAAAATTTTGCTGGCCAAGCAAAATAATTCTGTTAAGGTGTACAAGACTTCCACTTTAACAAAAATGAAACGTTGCTTCAAAAATAATCCAAAATTTTACTCAAGGGACACAAATATCACTATGGATGATAAAATGTTTCAGAAACTTTTAGACGAGCTAACTTTTGCCAGTAAGGTTACGTTGGTGACTCCAATTCAAGATTCAAGATTCAAGATTCAAGATTCAAGATTTTATTGACACATTAACATTCACAGTGATTACAATATATTAACTTGTAGGTGAACAGGTGTCTAGTCAATGTTATAACTAAAAACTAACTAATATATAATGCAATTAAATGACAAAGACAAAGCCTTTTACTTCCTTAAATTTTTGCTTCCAACAAATTTGTTGGAATTAAACTAAACTCAATAAAATAAAATAAATTAAATTAAATCAAATTACTGTATATTAAAAACTGTCAACCAAAAATTCATTTACATTATAGTACTCTTTTGATATTAATAAATCTTTAACAACTTTTTTAAATTGAATCATGTTTAGTGATTTTATATTGACTGGCAGCTTATTGTAAAATCGTTTACCTATGTAGTGAGGAGTAGTTTCTAGTAGTTTGAGTCTGTGTATGGGATACTGCAGTTGATTCCTAAATCGAGTATTATAATCATGATTATGCTGATCGTTATAAAAAAAATCTAACTGTTTGTGAACAAAAACTAAACATTTAAATATGAACAATGATGGAAGTGTCAAGATATTTAGATTCGTAAATACTGATTTACAGGACTGGTTGCTATTCATAAACAACATAGTTCTAATATATTTTTTTGTAGTTTAAAGATTTTAGTTATCTCTGTGGAGTTTCCCCATATCTCAAGACCATAATTTAGCAGTAGTGTCAAATTGTTGGTGCTGGCTCAGTTCAAGGTCACCTGAGGGATGACGTCATCGAGGTCAATGACCTCACCGATGACGTCATCGATGACGTCATCGATTGCGTCATCGATGACGTCATCACTAATGACGTCATTTCTATGACGTCACACCCATGACGTCACAGAAATGACGTGCTGATGACGTCATCACCCCTTACGTCATCAAAATGACGTCACCGACGCCACTGAGGTCAAGGTCACGCCGAAACTTAAAATTTTTTGGCACTTTTGCCGTTTCTCGCACTACGCTCCGAGTTTCAGTCAGAGTCCCCGTGACCTTGACCACTTGGAGCGAATTTTCGACGAGAAACGGCAAAAGTGCCAAGTTAAACTCGAGTTTCTGACATGACCCTGCCTAAATGGGCAATCGGTTATCCCTCAGGTGACCTTGAACCAGCACAACACCAACAATTTGATATTACTGTGACCTTGAAAACCTAACAACGGAGCGCCGACACCGATGCGCACCCCACGACAGCCACCGAGTGACTGACTGTCAGGCTCTGTGTACGCTAGGTATATTGGCTTGAGAGACTAAGACTCTAAACTGTCAGGAATGGGAGTAACTAACTGAATTTTGCAAGGAAAAGTCATTTCATCCAATATATTAAACAAATCTTCATCAGTAAAACTGACATTAGTCTGTTTGGTATAAAACTTAGGGTGTCCGCGCAACAGTTTGCGCCACTTAGCTAAAGTTGAAACTCTCTTAACTTTGAGTGGTGGACAGTGAGCAACTAATAAAGTCTTAACACGGCTAAGTTTCTTACCTAAAGTGTCCTGCGACATGGCTTCACCTCACAAAAGTCCGCACAATACTGAGAGACTGCTTGTAGCGCATGAGTCAAGGGAAAAGAGGTGGGGGAAACAGCAGGAGTGGGGGAAGGTCACAGTGGTGGGGGAAGGTGAGGTGGTACGCTGGAGTATCGCATCACTTCACCATGAGCTGTCCTACAGTCAACACACTGTTCTCTTGGCCCGAGTTGGCACTAGAAGAAACATTTCTGTACAGCTTAGGCTGTGAGAGCCGAGGAAGCAAAGTCAAAGTGGAAATTGTGTTAAACTCCAAGATGAAGAGTCTCCTAAATAAACTAATTGTATCCCTGCAATCTCCTATAACTTTAGAGAAATACCACTTTATTAAGCGACACCTTATACTTTGGCAAAACGAAGCGGAAATGGAAAAGATTACAGTAAAATTAATTTAACTTAAAACTTGGACTGGACACTCATGGCGATACCACGTGGCGTGCAAACGCCACCCTAAACATTACAAGTTAGGTTATTGAGCACCTCTGGTACGATAACCGATGTGCTAGAGTTAAAGTGTGATGACCTTGAGTCAAAACACTGAAATACTACAAGTCGATATCGTCCCAGAGTTAAAGTGTAGTGACCTACATTCAGAATTTGTAAAATTACTTACATATAGAGAGCTAGAGAACAGCGAGACGCACCGCATGGAAGCCGGAGACATACTGGCGAAGCGGTGTTGTGCAGCCTAGGGACCCAGTTGTGGTGGGGGTATAGCCAACACTTAGAGTACAAGTGTTGTGGGTGACCTTGACCCACTTAACTTACCTGACCCCCCCCCCCCCCGACAAAAAGTGCGACCCCCCCCCCCGGCAAAAAGTGCGAACCCCCCCCCCACCCCCCCCACCCCCCCACCCCCTCCCCCACCCCTGATATCCTGGGCGTGGCAGCCCCGGTGGGGATATAAGGGGGTCCGGCCAGAGCCGGCTCGCAGTCCGCTCCCGCGCGTTGAACGTGAACGACCGGGACGGACCGCCATAGGCATCACTAAACATTGAATGGCGCCTTCAGTGTTTAGCGAAGTCTACTCTAACTTTAAGACTTGTATTAGTTGTAAGATATTGCGCTTGCGTTTGGGTATTGCGAATTGTTTTATATGAGAGTGTTTTACTTGTACCCTATGTCTCCTGTGTCTTTTATCCTTTGTGTCTTGTTTGTTATATGTGTTTAATGTGTATGTGCTGAGCCGTGACGTTTTGCCCACCATGTGTGATGTCACGCCTCATTTGTTATAGTGTTGTTTTTTTCCTGGCCAGTGTTTTCTGTGTGCAGTATTCTGGAATATTCGGTGTTGTTTTTCTTCTTTTCACCAGCTGTGACGCAACGTCCTGAAAAAGATCATAGGTGCCGTTGGTGAACGTGACTGCAAGACGCACAATTTCGTCACTCTGGGTTTTCAAGAGTAATTATAGTAATTTTGACATTTCAACCAGTGATTTTTGTGCTATAATGCGGTAATTTAATCTGCCCAACGCAGCCTTTCGGGGTCCAGCTGGGGACTTGGTCCCACCGACAATGCCCTGCAGATGATGGTTCCGGCCTGGTCCGTCCGCCTGCCCACCTAGGGGACATACATGGCCTTGGTCCCCACTTGCCGAAGCTGCAGGCCGTTCTTCTTTCCAGTGCCATGACGCCATAAACGAACGACTGTGATATGCCACTCCACCAATGAACTGTGATATTTTGTTATTTATGTGTGACAGTATTTATTTATTTATTTGTAGTCTCTATGTTAGGTTAATATCCCATTAGGAGCCCGCCCTGCGCCACAGGTCTCCGGGTGGAATTATATTTTTGTCAACCTCAAAATTCGGCACGCCAATTCTTTTGTGTATTTTGTGTTTGTAACTTGTTATGTTTATTTATTGAAATTTATTTGTTGTTATTTATTTATTTATTTAATTTATCAATGCCAATTTTAAAGTTAAAGTTTCAGAAAGGGGGAATTTTTTTAAATACTGTTGTTCTTGAATTTTGAATATCGATAATCTGGTTGGCCAACCTTGGTGACATTGACTTCTGGTAAAATTCTTTTGTTATCAAATTTATCACTGTGGACCTTGGATGTTCCCGATTTTCCACTGTTTTTGCTGTTGTTAATTTTGTTGTTGATTTATGGAGGTTAAATTAAATTTCTGGTTCCACGAGTTTGTTTTTTTTTTTGTTCTGAACTCCTGAGAGCGTTGGTGAGCCCCTCCCGTGGAGCGCCTTGGGCAAGCACGTTTCCAAAGGTCGGGTGCGCTTCCGCGGGGGTGCGGTTCAGATGGTAGCAGAGCGTGGTTGGTTCTGAAGTGTAGTCTCGGAGGAGTTGTGTTAGTTTTGTGTGTGTGAGTGTATGTATGTGTGTGTGCGTGGTTCTTCATTTTGGTGGAGTGTGTGTGTGGCGAGTGGGATAGCGTCTTCTGTTGGACCCCGGAATGGTTGCGTAGGAATTTTCGCCCAGACACCTTAGGAGGTTAAGGATTTTGTGCAATTGTGTTGTGTTGCTGTGTTTTTTTTTGTGTGGCAGCTGGCTGAGGACACGATGTCGGGAATTGTCCCGGAGCACCTGCGGAAGGGTGAGCTGATTTTTGAGGTTCTGTCACGTGGGGAGGCCCCTGCTCCAGATGTGAGAAGTCTGCGAAGTCAGGTCCGAGGCATTCTGGGACAGGCTCAAAGTTGGCCTGTTGGCCTCAAGTCGGAGGATGAGTTGGAAGTGTGTAGGGAGCGGGTGGAGGAGTTGAGTGGTGAGCTTGAGGGCTGGAGTGAGTTGCCCTCGGGCAGGTCAAAAGTCTCGCTCCTCACTCAGCTGCTCCACTGGCAAACCAGGTTGAGTCTGTTGGCCGGGGTCCCGGATCTTGAGCCGACGGATAAGACCTGGGTGGAGGGTAGGTGTGCTGAATTTGAACAAGTCATTGACCGCCTGCGGTCTGCTGGTGTTGTGAAGAGTGCCGTGGAAGCTCTCGAGCGCGCTGCGGCGGGGTCTGCTGGGGGGGAGACTGGTGTTGTGGGGGCTGGACCGGTCGGGGGGTCCGTGGCCTCCGTTCCTCCTGCGGCTGCCCAGGAGGTGGTCCGCGGGATGGATGGAGTGTTGCGGGTGCCTGCCCTGTTCCTCGCTCCCGCGGCGTCTGTCGCCACCCCGGTGGCTTCCGTTGCGGATGCGTCGCAAAAGGGTTTTTGCGGTGCCTTTGCGAAATTGCCTCATCCTCTCTCCTCCGCCTTGCAGGACCTTCGACCAGTGGACGGACTGGATGTGGAGGCACTGATCAAGTTCCTGGAAAAGTTTTTGAGAATTAAGGAACATCCTGGCATCTCCGATATCATGCTGTTGGAGCTTCTTGCTCCGCTTTGCAGGAAGCCGTTGAGTGACAGATTGGTAGACTGCCTCAAGCGCCAAACGAGCTTTGATTTCTTTCATGCTGATGTGTTGAGTTTCTTTGTCCCTTTCCAAGTCATGGAAAGACTGAAGGTTGAGAAAGTTTTCCGCCCGCAGGCACCCAACGAGTCCCTCAGCCAGTTTGCCAATGACATCCGCATGGTGGGGGCGAGTGTTGCGGTTGGACCTTACCGAGACTCAGCTGGTGGACATCATTCTCGTGGGTCTCAATCCTGGGGAGAGATCCCGGCTGCTTTTCGCTCCAAGACCATCTTCCTTCGCGGACCTGGATAGATTGTCTATCCTCTCACGCACTGTCCAGGCCGCTGATTCTCAAAGGGCCCAGTCCCTGGGGCATCTTCCCCGGAGAGGACCCGGTGTCGCGGCGGCTTCTGTCGGGGTATCCCACGTGTCTCCCACCAATGAGCAGCAGAGGCGTGTTCCTACCTGTTGGGGATGCGGTGGTATTGGTCACGTCAGACGTGACTGTCAACAAGGAAGAAGGAATGCTAACCTTCCAAAAAAACTTGTGAGGACCCGGGGGTTCTTGTCACGGGAGTCCTCGGGGAATAAAGTAAAAGATGATGTTAAAATTTTTTCTAAGACTTCAAGTGGAATGCTGCAAAAGGGGTTCAAAGAGGTAGTTAGATCTGATTTTGTTGAGAAGGAACCTCTGTTGCGGGGGATGCGTGGGGGTTGCCTCGATGGGGGTCAAAGCGGCACGCTCAGTCCTGCCCTCGCCTGAACATTTTAGCTGGAGACACGGTGCAGAAGGCCCTTGTGGATTCTGGAGCCGCCCGTTGTCTAATCTCCCTTGCGTTTTATGAAGAATTATTTTCTGGAGGTTTCATCAGGCAGACTGAGCCAAACTCTTCTATATGCTGGACTGCTTCTAAATCACCTCTTGTCATCAATTGCGAAGCTCAAATCAAAATAAAGATTGAGCATTTTTCCTGGGTGTGGAGCTTTCTTGTGGCTAAGGACCTTTGCTTTCCAATCATCCTGGGAGCGGACTTCATCAAACACACTGGCCTAATTTTGGATTTAGGTCGAGGTCAGTGTTACTTTCGGTTTTCCAGACGAGTGTCCATTCCTTTTGCTGATGAGGTCTTGAGTGCCGCTGCTGCTGTAGAGCCTGAGACAGAGAATGGTACCAAGACCGATCCTTTAGGGCATCTAGCTCCGACGGAGGCTGAGGCTATCAGGGATCTTTGCAAGCTTTTCCCTGAGGTGCTTACGCCAAGGTTGGGGGCTACCAATCTGCTGGAATATGAAATTCGTCTCACGGGACACTCGTCCCTGTACGTTCTCATCCGTACAAGTTAGCTCCACCCAAAATGGAATCTCTCAGAGGCATCATTGATGAACTGCTCAAAAATGGGGTCATCGAACCCTCCAATTCCAGCTATGCCAGTCCAGCATTTCTTGTCCCGAAACCAAATGGAAAGTCTCGTATGGTCATTGATTATCGCAAGCTCAACGCCAAGATTGAAATCGACTCCGTCCCTCTACTCCGTCCCTCTCCCCGACCTGCATTCTGCTTTCGACTGGTTCGGTAAGGCCAAGTATTTCTCTGTTTTTGATCTCAATCAGGCTTATCACCAAATTCCATTGAAAGTGGAGTCCCGACCTCTCACTGCCTTCTGTGTTCCGTGGAACTTGTATCAGTTCACACGAGTCCCCATGGGCTTAGCTGTGGGAGCTCAAACCCTCACCCGACTTCTTGATTCCATTTTTCACGATGTGAAGTTCAAGTTTGTGTTCAATTACTTGGACGACCTTCTTGTTTACAGTGAGAGTTTTGAGGACCACCTTGTTCATCTGGAGGAAGTTATGACTCGTTTGCGTAGGGCTGGCCTTACCGTGAATCCGGACAAAGTTAGTTTCGCTCAAGCCGAAATTTCTTTCTTGGGCCATCTGGTCTCCTCCAAGGGCGTCCGCATAGATCCCGCTAGGACTCAGGCCATCCGGGAGTTTCCTCCACCCAAGGACGCCAAAGGCATTGCTAGGTTTGTTGGCATGGTGAATTTCTATCGACGCTTCATCCCCAATGTTGCGGAGTTGGCCGCACCTTTGAATGCGCTCAGGAAGAAAGGCGCCAAGTTTGAGTGGGGTGAAGCGCAGCGGACGTCCTTTGAGCTCTTGAAGGAGGCGGTGATGCAACCTCCTGTGTTGGCGATGCCGGATTTCAGTCGTAGGTTCATTTTGCAGACGGATGCCTCCTCACAAGCCATTGCGGCCGTGTTATCCCAAGAAGTAGATGGTGTTAGGCAGCCTATCGCTTTCGCCTCTCGAACTTTGACATCTTGCGAGAAGAAAAGTTCTTCTGTATACGAGCTGGAGTGTCTGGCTGTTGTCTTTGGTGTAAACAAGTTCCGAAGGTTCCTTGAACATAAGGAATTTTTGCTGGAGACCGACAACCAGGCACTCTCATGGCTTCTCGCGCACCCTCGCCAGCTCGGGAAAATTGGTCGTTGGGTGGTGCAAATTTCGTCCCTTAAGTTTACCGTCCAACATGTACGAGGCACTCAGAATGTCATTGCTGACACACTTTCTAGGATGTATCATTCCCCCGACGACCATCTTTCTGATCCGGAGCAGACGGAGTGTGCCGTGCTTCTGGAATTTCCTCTGGCCTTTTCGGATATCATTCCCCACCAGTTAAACGATCCTGAGCTGGCTAAAATCATTGGTGAACTCCAGAATGGGGGAGCCCACCCCCCTTATTTTCTGTCCCAGGGTGCCCTCTGCTGTCGAGCTCGGCAACAGGGTAAACCTAAAATTGTGCTGCCAAGTCTTCTTATTCCGATGGTCTTCGAGTATTTTCATTCTTCCCCTGTGGGTGGGCATTTAGGGATCCACAAGACCATCTCCAAGATTAGGGAACTGTTCATCTGGAAGGGTATGGACCGGGACATTGCGGGGCGGGTGCGTTCTTGCCAAACGTGCTCGCTCAGTAAGCCCGCTCAGAATACCAAGTTAGGGTTGTTGTCATCTGAGGTGGCGGAGAGACCTCTGGAGAAGGTTTTCATCGACTATGTTGGGCCTCTCCCACGTAGCAAGTCGGGAAACAATTTCCTGCTTGTTTGTGTGGATGCCTTCTCCAAGTTCTGCTGGCTTTTTCCCTTAAGGAATGCCACTGCACAGCTCACCGTTCAGGTACTTCGAACCCAACTGTTCCAACACTTTGGGATTCCCGCCACCATAGTTTCCGATAACGGAACCCAATTTGTCTCGCATCTTTTCAAAAGAATGTGCTTTGGGCACGGTATCCGCCATGTGACCACATCCCCTTACTACCCACAGCCTTCTCATGCTGAGAGGTTCAACCGAAATCTTCGTTCCGCTCTCATCGCTTTCCATGCTGAAAGACAGACAACCTGGGATCAAGAGCTCCCTTGGATCCAATTCGCTTTCAACACTGCTACCCATGAGAGTCACAAGGCGGTTCCTTTCGAGTTGATGTTTGGCTTCAAACCAAACAACCCCTTGGCAAATGTTTGGAGGATTGGCGACCTTCTGCCACCGCCTGGTACGCCCGATGTCAAGGAAACTTGGCAAGCGGCCAGGCGTAATCTCATTAGGGCTAGAGAACTTGTGAGGAGGAAATACAACCGAGGTAGAGTTGACAACCCCTTCCAGGTGGGGGATCTGGTTTTCTGCAAGGCTCATCCGGCCAGTTCGGCTGTTGACAAGAGAGCCGCCAAGCTGTGTTACAGGTGGACAGGTCCCCACCGCATCTTGGAGTTCCTCACGCCTGTGACGGCCCGGCTGGGAGATCCCCAGACCGGAAAGGTTTTGCGGAGGGTGCACATTAGTCATCTTAAGCCTTACCGCGGAAATCCTTAAGTAGCTCGGAAGTCTGTGCGGGAAGTGTGCAGGGCCAGGAAGCCTGATCACCTTTCTGTCCCCTTCACTCTGTTCTGGTTTTTCCCTGTTTCTCTTTTGCAGGCCTGCACAAAAAACTTTGGGTGAGTAGTCCCCTGATTTTGGGAAAACTTGACGCCCCCGCTTTCAGACTGTCCTGAGCGTTCCTGGTGTGAGTGTTCTTCTTGTTTTGGGGAGAGGTTGTTTGCCTTTTGTTTTGCCGGGTGTTTCCCTTTTGGAGGGGGAGGTTGAGCCGTGACGTTTTGCCCACCATGTGTGATGTCACGCCTCATTTGTTATAGTGTTGTTTTTTTTCCTGGCCAGTGTTTTCTGTGTGCAGTATTCTGGAATATTCGGTGTTGTTTTTCTTCTTTTCACCAGCTGTGACGCAACGTCCTGAAAAAGATCATAGGTGCCGTTGGTGAACGTGACTGCAAGACGCACAATTTCGTCACTCTGGGTTTTCAAGAGTAATTATAGTAATTTTGACATTTCAACCAGTGATTTTTGTGCTATAATGCGGTAATTTAATCTGCCCAACGCAGCCTTTCGGGGTCCAGCTGGGGACTTGGTCCCACCGACAATGCCCTGCAGATGATGGTTCCGGCCTGGTCCGTCCGCCTGCCCACCTAGGGGACATACATGGCCTTGGTCCCCACTTGCCGAAGCTGCAGGCCGTTCTTCTTTCCAGTGCCATGACGCCATAAACGAACGACTGTGATATGCCACTCCACCAATGAACTGTGATATTTTGTTATTTATGTGTGACAGTATTTATTTATTTATTTGTAGTCTCTATGTTAGGTTAATATCCCATTAGGAGCCCGCCCTGCGCCACAGGTCTCCGGGTGGAATTATATTTTTGTCAACCTCAAAATTCGGCACGCCAATTCTTTTGTGTATTTTGTGTTTGTAACTTGTTATGTTTATTTATTGAAATTTATTTGTTGTTATTTATTTATTTATTTAATTTATCAATGCCAATTTTAAAGTTAAAGTTTCAGAAAGGGGGAATTTTTTTAAATACTGTTGTTCTTGAATTTTGAATATCGATAATCTGGTTGGCCAACCTTGGTGACATTGACTTCTGGTAAAATTCTTTTGTTATCAAATTTATCACTGTGGACCTTGGATGTTCCCGATTTTCCACTGTTTTTGCTGTTGTTAATTTTGGGTAAAATTAAATTTCTGGTTCCACAGTTTGTTTTTTTGTTCTGAACTCCTGAGAGCGTTGGTGAGCCCCTCCCGTGGAGCGCCTTGGGCAAGCACGTTTCCAAAGGTCGGGTGCGCTTCCGCGGGGGTGCGGTTCAGTGCTTGTTCCAGCATTGACTACGTTGAGCTCAATTGTGTGTTGTAAGTGTGTTATATGTTTCTAAAGTGTATACGCTTGTTTTAGCAATCCCCCCTTGAGCTTTTTCAATGCTCAAAGTAAATTGTAAAGTCAGGGAACGGGAGTAGGCCCCCGTGTAAAGCCACTTTTAATAATTGGTAGGCTCCTTGCCAGGCATGCAAAAGGTTGCGGATGGCATTTGGGGAGCATGTCCGTTTGTAAGCTGGCAAGCAAAAGATTGTGGCGGCCTCTGCACTCGGACCGAGGACGTAAGCCATTAGGGTGTCCTCAGTATGTTTCCCTTCTGGAAACTCAAAATTATGTAAATGAATCTTTGTTAGCTATTTGTGTTTTTAGTCCCCAAGGCCCCCGAACATTCGTGGTTCGCCATGGATGTACGGGGGCCGAAATTTTTTAATGTCCGTGTGGCCTTGACCTACAAAGACTTGTAAAAATTCAATGCATTTTAAATTAAAAATATTAAAGATAGGTTACGGGAGTAGGCCCCCGTGTAAAGCCTATTTTAATTATCGGTAGGCTCCTGCCAGGCATGCAAAAGGTTGCGGATGGCATTTGGGAGCATGTCCGTTTGTACGCTGGCATGCAAAAGGTTGCGGCGGCCTCTGCACTCGGACGAGGACGTAAGCCACTAGGGTGTCCTCAGTTTGTTTCCTTCTGGAAACACAAAATTATGTAAATGAATCTTTGTTAGCTACTGAAAAGACAATGCAGTAAATGTTTACAAGTCTTGCGTGGCGAAGGGTACACGACATTGGATGTTGCCTTGTTGTCATAGTTGGGTCTCTTCGGAGGCTACAGCGATGACAACCCAAGTGCCTCACACCCCCAAAGGGGGGTGTGGGGCTTAATTTTTTTAAAGTTTTTTTGTGACCTTGACCTAAATATGTAAAATCTTTCAAAGTGTTTAACAGTCAGGTCTTATTAACACAGTTAATACATTAATGTCTGTTAAAAAAATATAACAGTTAGGTATTTGTAACCCACAAGTTTGGAGTTGTTTATAGTTGGGTCCCTTGGGAGGCTTCAGCTATGGTAACATAAATGCCTCAAGTGGGGCTTATTTTTTTAAAAAGTGCGAACCCCCCCCCCCCAACCCCCACCCCACCCCTGATATCCTGGGCGTGGCAGCCCCGGTGGGGATATAAGGCGGCCGGGCTGCACGCATTTCTCATTCCGGTCCAAGCTCCCATACGGACAGGTACTCTCTCTCGCTCTTGAGACTTTTGTTTTACAAGTTCACTTCTTTCTTTACATCTATTCTTTTCATCCATTACAATGGGTAAAATGGGTCTGAAGCTGAAAAACTACCCATCAACTTCAACCCCGACCGACACGTCTCGACCCTCATCATCCTCGACTTCGATCCTGGAATACCTGATGACTGCGAACATCCTGAGCTGCCTGACGATGCCGCCACCGCCGCCGCCGCCACAGCCCGCCTCAATGCCCAGCCTGTCGCCATTGCCGGCGACAGTGGAAGAGGCTGGTGCACAGCCATCGTCAGGAGAACTCGTCAAGTCGTCAGGTCGAGTCCCGGTAGCCTCTCCAGCACTCTCGCTGCTATCGGACTCAGGATCGGAGTCTGCGGCTTTTGAAGAGACGTCTAGGTCGAGGATCACCCCATACAGCAGAACCCGGAAAATCCTCTCGTACACTACATCCCAATGTCCCTCACCTATATCCCCCATGCCACCTACACCAACCAAACCACTTCGTAAATCCATCTTCTCCCCTGATCTTCCCACCATAGACCTAACACGCTCTCCTACCCCACCCAAAATTGTTTGCTCCATCCCGCTTGAACAATCTTTGCCCCTTCTACCTCCTTCCAGCCCCATCCCTTCTAGCCAGCCTAATTCAGAGAAGCTCCAAGACACTCCGCTAAAGAGTCCAACACAGAAACGTAAACGCGTTAAAGCCCCTGCTGGCAAGGGTAAGAAATGCGATTACGCTTGGATGTCTAGTAAGTTTGGGGTTTTGTGTTGCCAGAAACTTGCTTGTGCAGAAGGGGATCGCTGCCAACGACACCTCAAAAGTATAGTCAAATTTCGGCAATTCAAACCCTATACTCTGTACATTAAGCCTAAAACGTTCAAGTTCAGACATCCCCACGGTCCGCAACCGCGGGATATTAGAAGGCTAAAGGTTGATGAAAAATATTATTTCATTGGTCAGACATATGGAGCAGGTAATAAGAAAGTAGAAATCGTTGTAAAAGGTGAAGGCCACCTTTGTACAATGCAAGTACCACCTCGGATGGTACAAAGAGAATTTTTCATCCCTAAAGCCTATCTAATACGAAGGAAAGGATGTGAAACCGTGTGGGAAATGGACTAGGACATGGGCCCACCAAAAAAACAAAATTGTTAGGCTGTGTTGGACAATATTTAAAAAGTCTTTTTCCAAATTATTTTTCCAAATTTAGTCTTAACCCTCTTAAAGTAAGGGAGAGGGGTATTATACAAGTCAAGTAATAAAAAAAAAAAAAAAAAAAAAAAAACACTTGACTTGTATAATACTTTAACCTGGCGGTGATGTAAACTCACTGGGACAATCTCAAACCGTGTCCTTGAGGGTGAAGACTAAGTTACAAAAATCTTTAACAAATAAAAAACTTACCTCCAAACGCTTGTAGCTTGCTACAAGTGTTTGGAGGTAAAAATTTTTTAAAGTTTGAATGACCTTGACCCATATAAATTACTGTTTAAAGTAAACTGCTAACCTTACAACTAATGTTGTGTATCACGTGATACCCCCCACTCTAACGCTCTTACTAAGCTTGTATTAGCCGTTCATTTGCTTCAGTCTGTTTCTGTGCTCCGTGGTAAACATGTCACGGTACAATTACAAAGGTGGTGACTTCTTGATAGATCAACACAATGCTTGGGAAGTGCTAAACCAGCATAGAATGGAAGTTGAGTATTGTATAAGACGAGACGGGTCTACATTTTATCTATGTATTATAAACAACCAAACTCATAAGTATGAACACTGGACAAAAATTAATTATAACAACATAGATGAGCTGTTTGCTTGGGTGTTTGAGGTGTGTAAAGTTATTGAAGAAACCAAAATAATGGGTGTGCTAAAGGTATGTAAAACTGATGACCGGGAAGACTAAGCAAAATTTTTATTAACCCCCCCCCCCGTGTTATCCCCACCACTAGAAATGGGTATATATAGGAGTGGTGATCAACCGTCCTCTCATTCTGCTTTACACCGTTAAGCTGAACACCACCATGTCTGCTATGAACGTCCCAGCCTCTACCTCTGGCCCGGTCGCCTCCAACTCCAGCCCGAGCATTGGACCAATCCGATCGGGGCCTTCGTCAAGAAGTCGTGTCCGATTCTCCGGCTTTGGTCCTGTGAGGAAGGAGTTGCGGAGCAGCGGAGCGTCTCAACCAACCACGATGGATGCATCAACTCAGACTCCACCAAACATCATCGAGTGGTACGACGAAGTGATAGAGCAAAGGGACAGAATGCTAGAGAATACTCGCAGGGAGCTACTTTATGTCAGGAGTAAATGGGAAAAACTGATTAAGAAGTGTGAAAGCCTGTTGGACAGTGATGATAGTGAGGATGAGAGTGGATAGGTGTGTGGGTAAAGACTTGGACTGGGACTTGTGTGTGTATGTATGAATGTGTGCGTGAATGTGAAATACAGAGCGGGGGATAGATCACTCTGTGGCAATGGACTAACATGCCACTTAGTGATCTATCCCCCGTTCTGGTAATGTTTTTGGATGGCCTTGACCCACTTTACCAAGGCTAGCTAGTACCCCCACCACTGATAAGTGTATATATACGGGTATTGATGTGCAGTTTGGTTATTCTGCTTTGTATCGCTTAGCTGAATACCTCACTTCAACATGGCTTCCAACTGCAAAACTTCTCAGGCTTCCTCTTCTTCTTCAAGAAGGCGTGCTGCCAACGTCCTGCCTGCTACTCGTGGACCTGCTCGACCATTCCACAGCATAACTGTTGCTCGGGCAAACGCCTGCAAAGCTCCAATGCTACGGACCTTGCTGGAGGTGAGCCAAGACGGGCAAGGCTTGCTCAGTCCTGGTCAACGGCAGGAGCAAGAAAGGCGTATGGCGTACTACAGGCTGCAGGGTGTAGTTCCCAGCTTGAAGTTAGGCGATCCGAGAGTAGCAAGCATCAACGAGGCAGCGGACTACATATCACACCTTCACAGTGTTTTAGAAGTAAAGGACCAACAAATTGAAAACTTAAAAGAACAATTGAAACAATTTAACTTTAATCCTGTGGAGTTTGTGGAAGCAGTGATGAGTGATAGTGATGATGAAGGAACTGAATATATATTGGGTATGTAATGAAAGACTTGGACAGGGACATGTGTGTGTGTGTGTGTGTGTGTGTGTGTAGAATACAGAGCGGGGGATAGACTACTTTGCGGCAATGGACTAGCATGCTGCTTAGTGGTCTATCCCCCGCTCAAAGGGTAGCATTGGATGACCTTGACCCACTTTACAGCAAGGACAACCGGTTAACTGGTATAAAAGAGGGGGGTCTGTACATCCCGACTTCATTCTGCTTTGAACCTTCCAGTGGAACGCTAGAAAATGAGTGGATCACTGATCATTGGTAAGGAGTGGGAGTATGTAACCATAAACTATTTAAACTGTAGAGGGATGTTGAAGAAGGTGTATGATAATGTTAAAAGAATGGTTGTTGAAGAAGGTAGGGTAGTGATTGTAGCGTGGAAGAAGAAGCAGTATACAGGACAACAAGTGAGAGCAAGTGACTTTGGGGGGAATAGTGTGTTTCAAATTGGACGAGCGAACTTGGTTAATTTGGACATTGTGTTTTGGGACTTGGAAAGGTTAATTGAAAATAGTGGCAAACATGGGGAACTCTTAATTGGCAGGGAGGACAGAGTATATGAGTAAGTGTAAAAGACTGGGGGGCTTATGTGTGTGTAAAGACTAGGACTTGTGTGGAATACAGAGCGGGGGATAGATCACTTTGCGGCAATGGACTAGCATGCTGCTTAGTGGTCTATCCCCCGCTCAAAGGGTATTATTGGATGGCCTTGACCTATATAAAGGTAGAGGGGGAATGGGTAATAGGAGGGGGAAATTGGTATATATGTAGGACTGATGAATAAAGTATTTAGTCAAGCATTTGTCTAGACACTATCAACAACAACAATGGAGAGCTTCAGTGTTGAGTTCATCCTCTTGGAAGAAGACATCAACGAAGTGGTGGAACTTATAGAGGATAAGACCAGCCAGGGCACATTGGAACTTGTGAATTGCGAACCGTTGGACAATGCCGCAATCGATAAGATTGCATATTTCATGATGCATTTGTATAACGAACAAACAACCAATATGGAGTTTGTGCAGTACCTTTATCAAAACCAAGTAAATGTGCGAGTGACAATTACTTGGTGGCAGTAATAATAAAGTGTAACATATGGATGTGGACTTGGATGTGGACTTGGACTTGAGTGTGGTCTGCGGAATAGAGCGGGGGATAGATCACTTTGCGGCAATGGACTAGCATGCTGCTTAGTGGTCTATCCCCCGCTCAAAGGGTATCTTTACGTGACCTTGACCCACATAAATTGTATAGTTGGTGGGGGTATAAAAAGGGTAAGCAAATTAGATGGATACAACACTTCCATACCATGGCTCCACTTGACAACACCGTGTTCCATCGCAACAGAATTGTCTCTATTCTGGAGGTAATACCTCTAGAAATTATAGAAGTAGAGGACCAACTACCTGCGGCTGATCAAGAAGAGGAGGAGGAAGAGATAATGGATATTGAAACGGACTCTGACGAAGCTGGTTCAACGGACAATGAGGTGGACTTGCACGCCTACGAAACATTAGAGTCGTCATCTGAGTCGGAAATGGAATTCCAATTGGAAATCGAAGAAGAAGAAGAACAAGAACAAGACACTCCCCATCGTCCAATGGATAGGATGTTAGTTGCCAGAAGAATTATGTATTGTCATCGCTGCCTATTCCGTGATGAGGATGATTCCGACTCTGATGGTGATGTTTCACCCTTGTAAAAAGTTTAAACAAAAAGTTAAAAAAGAATGTGAGCGGGGGATAGAGCACTTTGTAGTAAATGATGCTGCTTAGTGCTCTATCCCCCGCTCAAAATAATAATTCCAAATGACCTTGACCTACATAAACTTGCTCAAACAGACGTCTTTGAAAAAACTTGTACAAATTATTGAATCTAGACCAAATATCATCAATTTATCAAGCCTACTGATAAATGTATTACAAACGGTTGTGTAAAGGCTAAATTTAGCACATGAGTGATAACCTGTTTCCATATGACGTCACTTTCCCCACCTATCTGCCTCGGATATAAAGGGTCCCGGTGGAGTGCGCTGCTCATTATTGCGTGGACATTCACAGAGTGTGCATTCAAAGCCAAACTGTTTGAAATGGCTCTTTGCGACATTTGTGGGGAAATCTTTCAAGACGAAGATCTTTTCACCATACACAGAGAATTACATGAAGACGAAGATAGAAAAGAAGATATTACCATGGATGAAATAGACTTAGACTCAATTGACCGGTTTTTGGAAGAGCACCAGAAGCAGACGGACTACTGGGACAGCTATCTACAGCAAATGCAAAGAAGAAGACCTAGTGTGATCCAATTTGCTGGTGCTGGACCATCTACTGCTACAAGACCTATTGAAGAAGAGGACACCGAAGAAGAGGACACCGAAGAAGAGGATATGGAAGAAGAAGAACTGGAAGATGTAAGACAACTGCGCACCACGGCCTTGCCAGGACGAGTTGTAACACATTTCAAAATTAATAACGTTCAATTGGAATTGGAAACATTCATAACCCAGGCTAAGGAACTTGTTGGTCAAACGTTGAGGGAAGAATTACAAAGGCTAAATTTTATTAAATTTGGAATGGTGTTAGAGGCTATGTTTAACAATACTGATGGTGAAACAGCATTGAGAGCATTCATTACCAAAAATCGAACCCTTACCTTCACCTCCGACATTGATAATATTATTGAAGAATGCTTGGAGGAACTTATAACCAAACTCCAAGAACATGAAGGAAGAGGATCTGGATGGACTTTGTCATCAATCGAAGGTATGGATGTTAGGGTTCATAAACATGGATATGGTTTAAGAGGTAGTAGTTTTATCCCTCTACCAAAGAAAATCCAAAACACTAACTCGTGTAGAAATGTTCAAAATGAGGGTAATGAATGTTTCAAGTATGCAATGTTAACCAAGTATGTTAAAAACAATCCTTGTAGAGTTGGTAGAGAATACTACGAAAATGAACACCGCTACAACTTTCAAGGTCTTACTTACCCAGTTACTTTAAAAGATATTGACAAATTTGAAAAGAAAAATCCTGGCGTTTCAGTCAATGTTTTTGGTCTGGATGATTCCAACAATGTTTATCCTTTGCGGGTAGTAAAGGTTGAGCAAAGAAACCATACGGATTTGCTATTGATAACCAAGGGTGAAATTTCCCATTATGTATGGATAAAAGACTTTGAAGCGTTAGTTGTAAAACAATTGACCAAAAGAGTAAATAGGATTACAGTTTGCAAGAGATGTTTCTGCTTTTCTTGGAAAGATTCAAGACGTGGAGGATTGGACTGGTTATTGGAACATAAAAGACTTTGCAACGAGAACTATGAAGTAAAGATAAGTCTTCCACCGCCTACCCGAGCTTCAATACAATTTAACAAGACAGTTCACCAATACCGAATTCCACTAGTGGTCTATGCAGATTTTGAATCAACGTTAGTACCACAGGAGCTGCCGGACGGCGAAGTGACTAGAAGAACAAAATATCAGTTGCATCAGCCCAACAGTTTTTGTTTACTAGTTAAATCAACCTTGTCTGAAAACCAATTGCAAGACTATGGTTTAACATCCACTCCAATACTCTACCGTGGTGAAGAAGCCGCTAAGTATTTTGTAGACCAACTGTACGATATTGCTGGAAAGGTTCAACGCTTGTTCGGTAATATTGTACCTATGGAACCTTTAAACCAAAATCAACAAGAAGAATACAACTTAGCGACAAGATGCTATTTATGCAAGAAGATGTTCAGTGAAGAAAATCCAAAAGTAAGAGATCACGATCACCTGACAGGGTTATACAGAGGAGCTGCTTGTAATTCATGCAATATAAATTACAAACTGCCAAACTTTATTCCTGTCGTTTTACACAATCTTAGCGGCTACGACTCCCACTTTATTATCCCGGAGTTAGGAAGAGATGACGGTAAAATTGATGTTCTTGCTACAACATTGGAAAAGTACATCAGCTTTTCAAAAACAGTAGGTAAAATTAAACTTCGCTTCGTAGACTCTTACAGATTTATGGCATCTAGTTTAGCCAGATTGTCAGAGAACCTAAGAAGAGAAGACCTAAAAGAAACCAGAAAAATTGTACCTGAAGATAAATTAGACCTAGTATTACGGAAAGGAGTGTTCCCCTACGATTACATAACTTCTACAGAAAAATTTGAAGAAACCAGTCTACCGCCGATTGAAGCCTTCAACAGCAAATTAAACGAAAGTGAAATCTCCGTTGAAGACTACAATCATGCATGTAATGTTTGGAACCAACTAAACATTCAAACCTTAGGGGAATATTCTGACTTTTATATAAAATTGGACGTAACTCTGCTGTGCGATGTGATGGAAGAATTCAGAAACACCTGCTTCTCCGCCTATGGACTGGACCCTCTACACTCGTACACATCTCCAGGATTAGCATGGCAAGCTATGCTAAAGTCAACCAACTGTCGACTGGAACTTCTAACGGATATTGATATGGTGCTCATGATGGAATCTGGTGTACGGGGCGGTTTGACACAAGCTGTAACACGTCATGTCAAAGCCAACAACAAGTACATCCCCGGCTTCGACGAGCAACAACCATCGGTCTACCTTGGCTATTTTGATGCAAACAACCTTTATGGTTGGGCAATGTCAAATCCGCTTCCCTACGCTGACTTCAAGTGGATCGACCCGGCCACCATCGGAGACATCTCACAGATTCCAAAGGATGGTCCAAAAGGCTATATTTTGGACTGTGATTTTGAATACCCGGAGCACCTTCATGACCATCACTACGACTTGCCTCTCCTAGCCAAGACTGAAGTTTCACCGACAGGAAGATGGCCAAAATTGATGATGACCTTGGAGAATAAAGATCGCTATGTGGCTCACTACTGGGTAGTTCAACAGGCTCTTGAATTGGGTCTACGTATAGTGAGAATTCATAGAGCAATTGAATTCACCCAGTCTTGTTGGTTGAAACCATACATTGATTCCAACACTACAAGAAGAGCTGCAGCAACAACAGCATTTGAAAAGGACTTCTATAAATTAATGAACAACGCCATCTTTGGGAAGACCTTGGAGAACAAAAGAAAACATAAAAATGTAAAATTAGTGAGTGATCCTAGAAAATTGGAAAAATTAGTGCAAAAACCAAATTTCGGAACATCCATGATTATAAACGAAAATCTAGTCGCTGTCAGTATGAAGAAAACAACAATAGTCATGGACCGTCCGTTATACATAGGTATGTCGATTTTGGATATAAGTAAAACCCTGATGTATGATTTCCATTATAACAAAATGGTTAAACATTACGGAAGGGAAAACATTGGAGTCGCATACATGGATACGGACGCGTTTATCTACTGGATAAAGACTTTGGACATGTATGAAGACCTAAGGACGTTTCCATACAAAGAAGATTTCGATTTTTCTGACTATCCGAAGAACCATCCAAATTTTAATGAAAAATATAAAAAAGTAATTGGAAAATTCAAAGATGAAGCAAATGGAATGCCTTTAGAAGAAATAGTGGCGCTGATGGCGAAATTGTATTCATTTAAGATGTACCACGAGAACAACACACCGACAGTGAAGAAAGCAAAAGGAGTGAAGACATCTTATTTGAAAAAACACATGACATTTGACCACTACAAGACTTGTTTGTTTGAAGATACTACGATATCAGCAACATTCAACAATATCCGAAGCTTCAAGCATCAAGTCTACAGTGTCACCGAAATTAAAAAAGCGTTGTCAGCTCGGGATGATAAAAGATACATTATGCCCGACAAAATCCACACTCTTCCTTTTGGCCACTACTCTCTAAACCCTATCAACTAGTAACCTATTCTTCGTCCTTCTACAACTACGACCTTATTCCTTTCTCCTTCCGTAAAAAAATGGGGAACACGGCAAGTCCAACGCCGTGTTCCCCATTTTTTTACACAAGTTTGGATGGCCTTGACCCATATAAATGATGTGAATATTTAAAACAACATTCATTGTGATTATACATGTGATACAACAAACATTGAAACCTGCAATATGAAGGACTTGAAGCAACAAATTGTCAACGAACTTCATAAACCTGCAAGAAGAAAGTTTCCACGAAGAAATACGGTGATAAAAGGAATTAATGATTTATATCAAGCGGATTTAATCGAAATGATTCCTTATAGCAAACAAAATAAAGGATATAAATACATATTGACTGTTATTAACTGTTTTTCAAAAATGGCAGATGCTTTACCACTAAAAGATAAAAGTGGCAAAAGTGTTACAAAAGCAATGGAAACAGCTATACAAAGAGACAAACATACTATTAAACATTTACAAACAGATGATGGAAAAGAATATTTTAATAAGGAATTTGCAAATTTAATGAAAAAACACAATATAAACCATTACTCAACCAATTCAGAGGTAAAAGCCTCAATAATCGAAAGATTCAACAGAACTTTAAAAAGTGCAATGTATAAAATGTTTTCCAACAGAGGCTCGCACATATGGATTGATATGTTACCAAAACTTATAAACGATTACAATAACAAATTTCATAGGACTATCGGGATGAAACCAAACCAAGTAACTAGTAAAAATGAAAACCTTGTATTAAAACGTATAAAAACGAATACTAAACCAAAAGTTGAAAAACTAAAGCCTAAAAAATTTAATGTGGGTGATAAAGTGCGAATAAGTAAATATAAAGGTGTATTCAGTAAAAGATACCTGCCAAATTGGACCAATGAGGTTTTTACTGTATTCAAAGTACAACCTACAGTACCTGAGACATATATTTTAAAAGATAATAAAGGACAATTGCTTGAAGGAGGGTTTTATGGACATGAAATGTTAAAATCAACAGTAGGCGATGTATATTTAGTTGAAAAGGTGTTGCAACGGAAAAAAGATAAGGTCAAAGTACGATGGTTAGGATTTAATAAGACGGAAGATTCTTGGATACCTAAAAAGGATTTGATATAACGATAGAGAATCATTTTAGGTTGAACCATTACAAAGGATGGAGATAGTACCTCAAAAAGAGAGTTTTACTATTAATAATATAGATGAACTCACAGTGGATAATTCAGAATTCAATAGTGGGAAACATGGCAATTTGTTACCAAACACCGTTCGTTGTCTGGTTACCGGACCTTCCAACTGTGGAAAAACTAATGTAGTATTCAATTTGATTACAAACCCTAAAGGATTACGATTTAACAATCTATATGTATTTTCAAAATCACTACAACAACCAAAGTATCAATTATTGGAAAAGATACTGACTAATGTGCCTGAAGTTAAATATTTAAAGTTTAATGCAAGCGAGAGTGTCATGCAGCCACAAGAAGCTAAACCATTCTCCGTGTTTATATTCGACGATGTATCTTGTGAAAACCAAAACACAATAAGGAATTACTTCGCTATGGGTCGACATAACAACATAGATAGCATTTATATTGGCCAAACTTACAGCAAAATACCTAAACAACTCATTAGAGACAATGCAAACATGTTAATTGTATTTAAACAGGACGAAACCAACCTAAAACATATATATTTTGATCATGTAAATGCGGATATGACATTTGAACGATTTAAAGAGTTGTGTGGAAAGGCTTGGGCTGAAAAGTATGGGTTCCTAACAATTATGAAGGAACAAACGCTAAACAATGGTCGATACAGGATAGGATTTGATAAATTTATATTAATACATTAAACGCGGTATAACACATTCATTGTTGTACAACACGTCTTGCTACAAACATGGTTAACCAAGAAAAATTAGTAAAAGAAATAAAATCACTTAGTGATTCTATTCGGGCTAAAAACAGAGCATTGAAACTAGGTATTAGCGAGAGGGAGAAATTCCTTGAATCTACTTTTAAACCTATTACTGAACCCTTGAAACAATTAAACAAAAAATTTGCTAAACCCGTATTGGAAGGAGATGCGATTGCACCTATTACGAAGTTTGAAAGAGAAAATGTAAAATCAGAAGAGTTTAGTGATGAAGACCTGGAATCCTCTACGTATAGTGGTTTTACCGGTGGAGAACCCGAAAGAGAGCTAGAATCACCGGACTATAGTGGAATAAAAGAATTATATGAAGTAAAAGCCAAAAGAGGACATGAAGTTGTATCAACTGCTAGTGAAGAGGAAAAAGAAGAAGAGACAAGGGAAGGTCCGTCAAACATAAGCTTGTTGGGTGAAAACATTCATAACAAAGGACCTTTAGGAAGGAAATACATGGTAAAAATGTTACTCGGAACAATTCCTAATAAGAATTACCATAGTTATGGAGCGAGATTAACAGAAGACGGTTTAATGATAGGTAATAGCCCGTTAAACGTTGACGAACATGATAATATTGTCATTGGTGATCAAAGGTATAAGGGCACAAAAGGATTATTTGAATTATTATTTGAAAATAAGCCTTCAGTATCGGTAGTGAAAGAAAAAGACATGGAAGCATATAAAAATATTTTGGAACAGACAAATGCATATAGGAGAAAGTATTTACCTGACCAGCCTCCTTTTAGATCTAAGTCTTTAAAATATAAAGAATTTGTATCCAAGTTAATCCCAACTAGAAGACAAACAATGCCGTTAACACAAAGAAAACCTGTAAAACGAAGATTTATGGCATCCACTTTGGATGTAAGTGCTCAGGAACGAAGAAAAAGAAGTAAGTCCGTTACGGGTACAGGTTTAATGAAGAAACTATATAACACAAATGTGATTTATTACAATAATATCAATAAATTGGTGGATAGAATGAAACTAATACATGAAGCTAAAGAAGCGGGTCATACTGGATTGGAAAACGAATGGGTGGCTTTAGTGGATGAACTCCGAAACCGTGGGGTAATCTCATAAAAATGCGTTACTCCCTAGAATACTATTCAGTTGCACCATGAGTGTCGACAAGTTCGGACGTTACTCCTCGGATGGGTTATATTATGCCAATAGTTTAAAAAGAAGTGCTGGTTTACCACAAACACCTGATGGAGATTATGATATGAGTAATAAAAGGTTAAAAAACATAAAAGATCCTACGGATGAAAACGATGCAATAAATCTAAAAATATTAAAGGAAAAGATATCGCCAACATTAAGACTACAAAATAACACATATGACGCAGAAGATCATAGAATCATCAACGTTGGTAAACCAAATCAAAACGGTGATGCAATAAACAAAGGTTATTTGTCATCTGAATTAAAAAATACGTTAAAATTCAATGGGAAAACGTATAGTGCCAACAATAAACGTATATCCAACGTAGATGACCCTAAAGATGCAAAAGACAGCGTAAATAGACGCTATTTACATTCTTTGATACCTGAAAAGACAAAAGATGGATTTTCTTTTTATAAATTTGTTATTAACGATATAGGTTATCCAAAAAATGAAAATGACGCTGTAAATCTCAAATATATAAAAGATCATTGTGTCATACGTGATGTGGGAGTTATCGATTGTCTTGGCAATTGTTTGGCGAATGTAAAAGATGGTTCAGCACCATCTGATGGTGCAACAGTGGGTCAAATGAAAGAGACTTTAAAACAAGAAACAACTGGATTTGCAAAACGAGATGAAGTATTATCAAAGCAAGGGGATGACTTTATTCAAGGTAATGAAAAATTTCATTTATTGACATACAAAAACGCTTATTGGGATTGCATGCATGGAAGGTTATCAAATGTGTCATGGGGTCATGCAGATAGAGACGCGGCTGCCTTAGGACAAACAGTACATCTAGATCCAAATAATTACTATGCGTTTTTTATATGTAGTAATAAAAAATTAACAAACATGGCGCAAGGAAGAGAAGCAAATGATGCTGCAACTGTAGGACAGGCTATCACATTATCACAAATGGATAGCAAAGTGTATACTTGTAATAATAAACGTATAACAGACCTTAAAGACCCTGAACATGTGGATAATGCTGTCACTGTTAATTTTCTTGTAAAAGTTTTAGGAAATGCATTATTTGATGTATACAATCTTATTGGTATTCGTTCAGGTCATACTCCTTTGTTGGAATCTGAGAGAGGTACTTGGATTAAACGGGAAATTGTTCAAAAATATTTTATCAACCCTAATACAAAAAAGTTTAGATCATCGGATTGGGGTGATTTTGATATTTAATAAAAGAACACAATAAACGACTTCATTTATGTCCAACTTGTCATAGAGGTAACACATAAGTTGTACATTGCGATTATAAAAGGACAATAATGACGTTCCAGTACATCAGTCCATATAGAGACACTGTAAGGAGAGGAGGTGGGATCACGTCCACAGCGGTTTCTCTGTTAAGTAAAGCTTTAAAACGAATTCCAGTAGGATCCATAGTAAATAGAGCAATAGACGCATTACCATACGAATTTCATATACCGGGAGGTTATCAGTATTGCGGACCAGGAACTAAATTGAAAAAACGACTGGAAAGAGGCGATCCTGGCATAAATAAGTTAGATCAGGCTTGTAAAGAACACGATATCGCATATTCCACGTTTGCCGATTCAAAAAATAGATCAATAGCTGACAAAAAGCTTGCGGACATAGCTTGGCAACGAGTAAAATCAAGTGACGCTAGCATAGCAGAAAAAGCAGCAGCTTTAGCAGTAACAGCAGGTATGAAGGCTAAAACAGCAGTAGGAGGTGGAAGAAGGAGGAGAAGGAGAGTAAAAAGGAGGTCAACCACAAGAAAACATGGAGGAAATATAAAAAGAAGACGACGATCTACAAGAAAAGGCAGGAAGAAGCCCACCGTGTGGTCAATGGTAAAAAACGGGGCAGGTCTTTACCTAAGACCTTATCGTGCATATTAAATGAAAGAAATCAATTGGTCATACCACATAAAGCATTAACCAATATTGAATTATTTAAATATATTTCCTGTTTAAAAATACCATTTTTCCGCGGTGTGTTTATGAAAGACAGTTTACCAAAGAAAATGTGGCAAAATGAGACTGGAATTGTAAATTTGGATAATACTGAAGGGCCTGGCACCCATTGGGTTTGTTATAAGAAACTAAATAACAATGTATATTATTTTGATAGTTTCGGTAATTTGCCACCACCAAAAGAACTTCAAAATTACTTTAAATCTGCTAAAAACATATATTATAACTATAAAAGAGAACAACCTGATAATACTTCAATATGCGGCCATTTATGTTTGGAATTTCTAGCTAAAAGTATCAGTCACTATTGAGATGTCTTCCTATACGGTATCATTAACAGGAAAATCGTCCACTTTACGAAGTATCCTTTTTCCAGCGTTACGCTTGCAAAAAGGAAGGTTTTGGGAGGCGGCACTATTGGATTTTACAACTTACAACTCTATCCCCAATGTTACGGAAGGTAAAAATAACGTATTGCATTATTATAAGGGAAAGGATGCCAGTGGAAAATTTACAGACTTACAAGAGTGCAGGTTACCCACAGGTTCTTATGAAATTGATCATATAAATGAATTTTTGCAAACTAAAATGGGAAAAGACAATATAACATTAAAAGGTAATAATAATACGATGAAAGCTGAAATTACTTCCAAATATTATATAGATTTCACTCAACCAAACTCAATTGGTGATTTATTAGGATTTTCCAACGATGAGCCTGTTTTAGAACCAGATGTAACACATTCCGGTAAGAAAACAGTAACAATATTAAAAGTCAATAGTATAGACATAACTTGTAACATTATACAAGGTGCTTACAGGGATGGGGCTAACACCCACATCATACATACTTTTTACCCAAGTGTACCACCTGGATTTAAAATTGTTGAAAAGCCACAAAACCTGGTATATCTACCGTTGAACACCACTTTCATTTCAGACATCGTGTTGAGCGTATTGGATCAAGACGGTAACTTGGTAGACTTCAGAGAAGAGCCTATTACGATTAGATTACATTTAAAATCGACACTTTAATACAAAACCATGGGTTTAACATTTAAAAGCGAACAACCTACGGGAAACCGCATTAGTAGCTCTTCAGCTGTGGAGGAGTTAACACGCGAGAACATTCGTTTCTTAGAGAGAATTGGATTAAAATTAACCGAGTATGGATATACTGGATATAGCGCAGGGTCCAACATTCGACGAAACCCTATGGGAAAAAGAATATCACACCCACAACCCTTACACTTCATCGAAATTAAACAATAACGATGAAATTCGTATTCCCATACAAAATCAAGACATTTACACACTACCATGTGAAAGTTACTTGTATATTGAAGGACAAGTTACTAAAAAGGACGGTACTACTGTTGGTACAACAGTTCCATTTATAAATAATCCTATGGCTTTCCTATTTGATGAAATTAGATATGAAATATCAGGTGTAACAGTTGATTCCACTAAAAAAGTAGGTATTACGACAACTTTAAAAGGATTAACATCTATAACACCCAATGAAACCAATTTACTTAAACCTGCCGGATGGGTATTACCTACGATTGACACGATCACTCCAAATCCAAATGGATATTTTGATTTTCATATTCCATTACGTTTGCTGCTTGGTTTTGCTGAAGATTATAGGAAAATAATATTAAACGTTAAACAAGAATTAGTTTTGTTGAGATCTTCTAACGATAAAGACATTATTAAAGCTGCAGATGCTACTACAGATGCGACTTTAGAATGGAAATTAAAATTAGACAAAATTGTATGGAGAGTTCCACATGTTAAATTGGCTGACGAGCATAGAATGCTACTTTTAAGAAAATTAAAAGCCGATCGTGATATTGTTATTCCATTTAGAAGTTGGGAATTTCATGAGCATCCCAGTTTACCTACTACGGATCGACACACTTGGACTGTTAAAACATCGAATTATGTAGAACGAGCCAGGTATATTATATTTGGTTTACAAACAGGTAGAAGAGACGCCATTACTAAACATGCAGGACAATTTGATCATTGTGACTTGAAAAATATTAAAGTTTATTTAAATTCACAATTCTTTCCATACGACAATTTAAATGTGTCATTCACTAAGAAGAAATACAGTATATTGTACGATATGTACGCGAGATTCCAAAGTTCATATTACGGTAAAACAAATACACCTTTATTACCACCTGACAAATATTTCGATGCCTACCCAATAGTTGTAATCGATTGTTCTAAACAAAATGAATCAGTAAAGTCTTCAAGTGTGGATATAAAAATAGAAATGGAATTCAACGATGCTATACCGGCTAATACAACTGCATACTGTTTAATTCTACATGATAAAATCGTAACATACACACCTTTAACTGGAATTGTTAAAAATGTATTGTAAGAACCGGTTTTGTTTCATTCCGCGAGTATAAAAGCAGAGCGTACAGACCGCTCCTCATCAGTTTGTTGCCTACTGTTGTATGGGTAGCATCGTATTTAATATGGCTTCTCCTAGTGGTACACCTGAAAATGTGGTAGATATTGAGAAGGAGATATCTGAGTTTTTAGATCCTCAAGGTCACCAGGAAGGAGGTGAACAAAACGTTTGCGGACAACTTCACGCCAGTAATAATGTTGAAGAAAAAGGTAAAAGAAGAAAGACTATACAAAAGAGAAAAAGGGATATTGAAGATAATATTTCTCCAAACATATTGAGTGAGGTATTTTTGCGAATATTTTACCCAATCTCTTCCAGTTTGGATAAAAGTGTTTTAATCGGTGTTATGAAATCTACAGATTATTCCCCTACTGTAATTTTAACTCATGGACCCAAAATGATTTTGTTTACGGACAGTGCTTGGGAATCGTTTATGAAACATTTGCATCTACTAGAATGCTATTTAAGTAGTAACATGTTTGGAAGAAAGACAAGAGTAGGACTTTTGGATTCAAATGTGGAAATTGATATCATTAAACAACGTGGTGATCATCAGCTACGGTTTAGAGACACAACAAGACATGATAACAAAATTCAACTTAATCGAGAGGAGTTTTTCATTTTAACTTGTGCTACTGAACCTATAACAAGATACTTGAGACAACTGGTGTTTTCAAGTTCGATTATTAAAGATTATCTGGAAGACACTTTGGACAAACAACCGGACGCACCTATATTATACGGACCTGTGGATACTTCTATATTTAATAGAGTTCCTCATGAAGTACAGATGTGGAGACAATTGGAAAAGTACGCTCAACTACATAAGAAATCAGTAAAACAGGAAGAAGAGGAAGATGGAGGAGAAGAATCAAGTGTTAGTGATGAAAATGAAAATAAGAAAAATATAAAGATGGAAACTTAAATGACAATGGTTAGTTTTTAAAACAATAACCAACATTTTGTGGGGTTAGGCCTATTGGGGACGGTGCCCACGTTAAATATACACCAACGCGCCAACAACTGTACGGCCTGGTATAAAAGTAGTACCTACCGTGGTGTGGAAATCAGTTGACCTCCTGACTTCGTAATGAGCAGACGTGTGACCTTCAAAATGGACAAGGGAGAAGAACAACAAGTAAAGTCCAAGCCTGGTATTATTGAGTTTCAAGCGTTTCGTGGTAATGATGATAGATTCATTATAAAAGAACTTGTGTTTTTGGACATGAATACAAGTGTTCCTTATTCGTTTTTATTTAAACCACCATGTTCTTATTCGTCTTTAACTAGTAAAGCCGCTACTACCAACAGATGGATTTCAAAACACTTCCATCATATCGATTGGTATGATGGTTTTACAAGTTACACGGACTTGTATCACATTATGCATCACTTTTCAGACAAGTTTACCAATATTTACACAAAGGGGCTGGAAAAGAAAAGATGGATCGAAGGATTTACTCATGTTCCGGTTAATGATGTGGAATTGGATAAGAATTATCAATACATGCTGGAAACCATATGTATTTGTACAAAAAGCCCAGAACATGATAAAGATAGACATTGCGCTTTGAAAAATGCCTATAAACTCGCCTCTTACCTTCAAAGTGGGGAATTGGGGAGTGGTGGGGGTAACGGAGAGTATATAAGTGGGGAGCAGACAGGGACCTGGCATGAGTATTACTCGAGATTCCGAGACGACAACATCTCCGAGCAAGAAGACGATCTGTAACCTGACCATGGCATCTCACCAGTTCCTTCAGACTTTGGTCGAGCAGTTCAATGCTCACTCCAAGTCAACAATATTACCTGTAAAGAAGTGCTCGGAACTAAAAGACGAGAAGCACTACATAATCCATGCTATGAAGAAGATGGAGACTACAGTTGGGGAGGCCATCTGCTGCAGTCTCAGCGAGGCACCGTTTACTCCGGGGGATGAACCAAAGTTCCAGGTGTACCTGCCCAAGAGATTCGTCCATCTTCTACAAAACGAGGATCTTCGCTCTATTCAACCCGGGTGTCTATACCTGGTGTCCCACGGCTGCACGGGTAGCAATTCTACAGAGTTGACCATCCACATCGCTGACAAGCAGCAGTGTTAGATTTAAGTTTTAATGTTGTACATATGTTGTTGTTGTAATGTTTTATAAATAAACGAATCATAAAAGACAAAAAAAAATAATAAAAAAACAAAAAATGCAACATATCAATATGTGACAGACTTCACGTATTGATATGTTGCATTTTTTTTTAAACTTCGCGGGTGACCTTGACCTTTGACCTTTGCATTTCACAATTACCCCCACTACTGTAATTACCCCCACTACCGCACTAGGATTCAAACCTGCTTGGATGCGAAAAACGGTCAGTCTGTTGCCAACTAGCAAACGATGAGCACCTTGTACGAGCTTTGCATACAACGAGTTATAACTCACAAGGACTTGTTCCCAACATGTTTACAAGACAATATCCCACTAACAATAAAAGAAGATGTCAAACGCTACAGGAGGGAAAATACAGGGTATTCGGAATACTCCTGGTATAAGTTCCACGACGGGGAAAAGTTTTGTAGGCCTTGTGGCGAGGCCGCCGTCAGAGACCTTCGGCGATTCGTACAGGATGGTGGTATAAAACAATTCGGATTTCTAGCGCCACTGTTTCGATTTGAAAATTACAAGGACACCTGCGCTATTTGTTCCATTCCATTGTATCGATGGAAAAAGTTTAGAACTGTTTAATTGGATTTTCTATACCCCCACCACTATTACCCCCACCACTTTTTCATGTACCTCCAAGCGCTGTGCCTCGGCTTCATTTCTACTCCAGCAGCCAACCTAGCAACATCAAGATGTCTCTGAACGTTAGTTGCGCAAGTTACGAGGAGGTGAGCATCAAGACTCAGCAGGAGCTAAACGACTTGTACAAGGAGTTGCAGTTGATGGTGGCACGAGGCTACCGTATAAACGTGCAGGTTTACGCTTGCAATATACGGAACACCCGGCAGCCAAAGGAAGAGCCTGGACACTCCTCGACAGCTTCCTCACCGGCGTCGATGAAGACCGAGCCAGACAACTTGGACTACTTCAGCTGACTAGCAGTTGTATTTCTTGTCCTAACCATTGTAGAATATGTATATTTTTTCATTATATTAAAGAAGTAAAAGAGCAAAAACACCTATCTTGTTACTGACATATAAGCTCAGTAACAAGATAGGTTTTTTTAAAACACAATTTGGATGACCTTGAAACTTCCCCCTCCGCTGCTTTGTTACCCCCACCACTTCACTATTGGTGTACATGGCACATCGCAATTGGAAACCTCATTCCATCTTCAACAGCCACATCGACAACATCAACAATGGCAAACCTACCAACAGATGAAAGATGTCCTCACGCGTGTTGTGACTTCGTCCACGAGTTGGAGAAGAGGATGCAGGAGAGGGCGATAAGAAGAAAGCAGATCCACTCAGAAAATATCATGATAGTCAACGGCTATCTTTTATTGTTCGGCCTTATTATGGTTGTACTTTTCATACTGTATGGCATAGTCACATGTGTCGGCAAGGTTGCAGAAGAAAACGCTCGCCACCATCAATTGGAAAGTTTCAATGTCACTTTGTAGGTTTTCCTTTTTTTTAAAACTTCGTTTGGATGACCTTGAAAATACCCCCACTACTCCACCACACCCCCCACCACTTCACCATGTTCCTGCATGAGCATCACATCAACCGTCATTCCTTGTCCGACAAGCAACCATGGCAGACAACAACACCATCAGCCAAGCTGACTCCACTACTGATGTTGGTACAAGTACGGGTTGGACACTGTCGATCGATAGTGTACACTATTTGGAAACAATTTGCGAACGGATGAAGGAAATACTGCGGGACAACCCTGGAATCATAATACAAATGAATTTAAATTATGATTGGTCCCAAGTCAGAATGCAAGGGGACGATAACAACGGTCAACAATCTCCACAATATTCGCCCATGTCCCCGATCTACCCTTACGGCGAGTCTGACGTCGATGAAGATGAGGCTAATGAGGATGTGGGGGACAACGAGGCTGAAGAGGAGTAACCTTCATTCCTTTTTTTTTAAAACCCAAATTGGATGACCTTGAGAATTCCCCCTCCACTATTTCCTTTTTTTAAAACCCAAATTAAATGACCTTGAAAATACCCCCTCCACATACTTTTGGTTTACCCCCTCTACTTTTCAATACTGTTACCACAGTCTGTAGCTCACATCATTTCTTGCTTAGCTATCATGGCGGACAGCACTCTTTCTCAAGTTGACTCCACTACGGATGAAGAATGGCCATTTTCCTGGAATGTTCATCTGCAAGACTCGGCAGAAGTGGATATGTTGCATGAGAAATTGGTGTATGTATTAAACGAAAACCCCAACATTGAATGTAGAATGACTATGGATTTCGATGCGACAGGGGTCCACACTCAACCTTCTACTTCCAGCCAGCCTGAACCTCAGCTACAGCCGAAGAACTTTACACATCTTTACACTCCAATACGGCCGGAGGATGTGGTTATCAGCGAGGCAGACTCTACTACAAGTTATATTGAACCAACGAATTGGAAGCTTGTTATTGACACCTTACACAAGGTCGACTTAGTATGTGACAAATTAAAGGAATTGATGATGCAAGATCCTGGTCTTCGTTTTAAGATTGATTTGTTTTTCATCTGGGGAGCACCTGCACGGGGCTCTTCGTCTGACAGCTCTCTAAGTACAACGGATGAGGAGGAGGAAGAGGACGACTAGTTATCTTTTTTAAAACTCCGTTTGGATGGCCTTGACCTTTCCCCCTCCACTGAGTTTATTTAAGGTGCACTCTCAATGACTGCAGCATCATTTCATCGCGCACCTTCACCACAGCAACATGGAGAGTCAACTCAACTACTGTTGCGAACGGAAATGTTTTTCATGGCCGAATGACATTGATGTTGCGGATGGCCTGGCGTGTAGAAAATGTGAAGCTTTTGGTCAATGCATGTGTAAGTGCAAGTCTTGGAAGAAGCCGAAACCGGAGTTGAAGACATTCCATGTGTACCAGATGAGAGGGCATAAGTACACTTGTTGCCCTGAACGTTGCATTGAATTCACATTAAAACAGCTAACTGGCTGCAAATTGTGCAACAATCATTTTGCAGGTTTTTGCAAACATTATTTAGGAGCCTGTCAGTACAGATCAACTTGGCATACAGAAGCACTCACTATCAATGAAATCGCTATAGATACACAAGAGTAGTCTTTCTACTCTTTTCTTTTTTAAAACTCCATTTGGATGACCTTGACCTTTCCCCCTCCACTCACCTTAGTTTATATAAACCCCATTCCCACTGACCACAGCATCACTTCATCGTGCTCCCTCGTCAAAGCAACATCAACTATGGAAAGTAAGCGCATCTCATGTTGCGAGCATAGGTGTTTGGAGATACAAGGCGTCACATATTGTGCAAAGAAGCGTTGGGAGGAAGAGACGGGGACAACCTATTGCTGTGAGGATAAGTGTTTCCTCTTACCAAAGTGGCAAGTGGATGGGCTGGCCTGCCGGCAATGTGAATGCTTCGGATGTTGCAGGTGTAGATGCAAGAACCAACAGCTGCCACCGCCGGTACTACAAACTTTCAAAATCTACAAATCCAAATACTTTTATACTTGTTGTCCGCAGCGGTGTATTAAATTTCACTTCTCCAATCTTACCAATTGTCGGAAATGCTACGGACAACCTGATGGGTGGTGCACCTGTTTTCTGGACTCCTGCCGCTACAGATCGGATTGGTTTACAGATCCATTAGAGATTGATGAGGTCGCCCAGGAAGCACAAGAGTAGTCTTTCTACTCTTCAACTTTTTTAAAACTCCATTTGGATGACCTTGAGATTTCCCCCTCCACTTCCCCATATACCTAGAGTACACAGAGCCTGGCAGTCAGTAACTCGGTGGCTGTCGTGGGGTGCGCATCGGTGTCGGCGCTCCGTTGTTAGGTTTTCAAGGTCACAGTAATATCAAATTGTTGGTGTTGTGCTGGTTCAAGGTTACCTGAGGGATAACCGATTGCCCATTTAGGCAGGGTCATGTCAGAAACTCGAGTTTAACTTGGCACTTTTGCCGTTTCTCGTCGAAAATTCGCTCCAAGTGGTCAAGGTCACGGGGACTCTGACTGAAACTCGGAGCGTAGTGCGAGAAACGGCAAAAGTGCCAAAAAATTTTAAGTTTCGGCGTGACCTTGACCTCAGTGGCGTCGGTGACGTCATTTTGATGACGTAAGGGGTGATGACGTCATCAGCACGTCATTTCTGTGACGTCATGGGTGTGACGTCATAGAAATGACGTCATTGGTGATGACGTCATCGATGACGCAATCGATGACGTCATCGATGACGTCATCGGTGAGGTCATTGACCTCGATGACGTCATCCCTCAGGTGACCTTGAACTGAGCCAGCACCAACAATTTGACACTACTAGCGTATATCACCGCGTGGTATAGTAGATCACTTTGCAGGTTTTTAGTTCTCGCTTGTGTTTAGATGAACTCTTTCAACTACACCCGTATTTGATACAAATATTGTTTCCTGATTAACATAAACGTCTTATGTAGACCACGGAGTTTCTATGCATAGAGAGCGGTTTATTTCACCAGGGTATTATTCGCTCTGATTAAAGCAGTATAAATGCCCAAAAACTACATATTTTCAACTTTCAAATTATAAAAATTTCTAAAAGGACGAGGTGTACGAGGGAAGTACGTTGGTTCTTAAAGATGTCGCTTGGAGCGCTATTATAGTCGCTTAGTTCTCGCTTGTATTTAAATGATATCTTTTAACTACACCTCTTACCTACAATTATTCTCAAATGGACGCATAGTTGTTTGCGTATGGTTTTCTCTCTGATTGCTGTGTTATTATTTAAAATTAAGTTTACTGAATCGAAAGCGTATCTATACATTCAGGTGATGTCCGCTTTGATTTCTATATTAATTGCTAAAAATATTTTAGGTCTTATTACATTTTCTAGACTTTAGTTTTCTCATGCTGGAAAATTTCTTGTAGGTTTTCGCACAAAAAATTACCTTATACAGGATTATAACTTAATTTTCTACTATATGCTGTCTCTCTATATAAATCCCTAGATTGAATATAGCGCTTAAGTTGATAGTTCTGGTGCAGTTTTACTTTGAAGAGTTGAACGTGTCCCAACACGTTTGACATCCAGTCTTTGACCTATTTGCTGCTGTCCAATCAGGCTTAGATTTTAGTTTAGGAAACGATTGAACATATTAAGTTTTAGAAGATTGAACTTTCCATTCTTACCTTCGCTAACGTTTACCTATTTCCGACGTTTTTTTTAAGACCATCTACATATCTGATGATCCATCAGGCTGAGAAATATTATAATAATCAATTGAATTAAACTCAATAGTAATTTTTCTCGCTGCCACTTTGTCCGTCAAACTTCCTCAATGCAGTGCTCTCACCTTAAGTCTAGATTAACCTTCTTATTGTTGTAATTGAAAACTATTCTATGCTTATCAATTATTGTAACTTTTTCAGTATATTTTAATGTAACCAATAATCTTTTTTTGGCTATTATTTCACAATTGGTTTTTTTACTACCATTGGTTGAAAATGCATAATGTACGCCGATTTTATGGTTCTTAAGTTGCAACTTTCTTCATTTTAAGACTATATAAAGACTTTAAGACTTCATGATTATAGTACCTAATACCCTGTGATCTATTACATACTACTAGGGCTCTATTTTTATTAATTTTCTGAACTAATATATATAACATTTAAAATTAATTGTTAAATTAATAATTGCTGATTTTGAATGATAAAATTGTTATCGTTTCTCTATATGGTACATATATGATTCCTGCGTTTCTTCGCCACACCGTGGCGGAACTGAAGAATCTTAGCCTATACCATATATTTTTTTTATTTCAAATATCTTGATTTTGTCCCTTTTTTCTTCCATTACATACAACGATTCTTTATATAAATTTATAATTTTATTCCACTTTTATCTTTTCAGAATATAGCTATTACCTCAATGATGTGCAATCATAATCGTATCTCCAAATTTTTACACAACAACTTTTGAGCATGACTATTTACATAGTTCATTAATATTTCACAACTCCTTTATATTTTTTAACGAATTAAGGGGAACTAGGGAGTGGGATTAAACTGTGAGCCGTGGGCAAATTTCAAAGCTTATTATTTATTGTGAGTAGTGTGTATTGGCGGCTTCTGTTACTGTTGTTGGAGTTGAGCCCTCAACTAGCCTGTTCATTGTATGAGGTTTTGACAGCAATTTACGGAATACGGAATTGGGGCAACCATATATTGGGTTGGACCCTCAAACAAGCTTAACACCTAGAATATTTACATAAATAATATTTATTTCACAGCTCAATTTTTAAAACTATTTACTAAGGAGGGGTATTAAAACCTACTAATATGAGATTATTAAAGCTTTTTTTACTATTGATTGTGAATTTAGAGTATTAGATGGTTTTGTTACTGTCTTGGCTGTTCAGATCTTGTGTGGAACTAAACTATTTTAAACTTGACTTTTTATCAATTCAAACTAGGGGGCAACTCCTGAGGGGGCATGGGGGCGGAGCCCCCATCGAGCCGTAGGCGAGTCTATAATATATACAGCCCCATGTGTAACTGACTGACTCACTGATGATCTTAAATTCCTGAAGCGACCGTTTAAGATAGAGACTTGAAATTTGGCATGGACATTCATTGAGATGTTTCAATTTAGGAAAAATCATAAAACTACAACTTTTTTACTTTTAAACTATAAAAAAGGTAATAAATATAGATTTGTCGGTAACGTAGTTCAGCCGTATCAGCGTATATCACCGCGTGGTATCGTAGATCACACTTCAGGTTTAGTTCTCGCTCGCGTTTAAATGATCTCTTTCAACTACACCCGTGTTTTATATACTCATTGTATCCTTCGATGGATAGACTCTAATATATATTGTAAACTACGGCGTTATTTTGTATTGAGAGCGGGTTATTTCACCAGGGACCCAGGGTTATACTAGATAATATATACAGTGATAATTCCCTAATTTGTAGCTTATGCAGCATATGCGCTATCTTGAATGTTTACCAAAGGTGAATTTTCTTCTCCTACTATGAATTAATTTCCCATGGCGGGTGAATAGTCGCTTAGTTCTCGCTTGTATTTAAATCATGTCTTTTAACTACACCTGCTTCCTTGCTGTTGGCAACGTTAGTATCCCTCATATATAACAAACCGTTATCCATTTGACTTCAAAATAGCAATGAGATTATGCTGCATTGAAAGCTCGTTTCCTTTATATATTACACACATCATAAATATCGTATGTTTTAGGGAATTTTTAAATAACTGTTTAGCTGAACTAACATATTTAAATGTAGGTTCTCGTTTTGTTTCAATTTATTTTAGATTACTTATTCAAATTCACACGGGATTATTCCCCGCCGAACTTCGCATTGAATAGATTTTCTGTGAAGCTTGAGCCGTGATCTTAACGTAACATACTTCGATTACTTTGTACAATACTTAATAGACAGTTTATTATTATCTTTCTGTTTGATTTATATTCAGTGTCTTATATTTGAATTTTTCACACTTAAAATTTGTTTTTGAGAATGTTTAAATAAGTGTTGAACAAAAGTAATAGATTTAAATGTTAGGTTTTCGTTTAATTTCAATTTATTTTAGATTACTTATTCAAATTCACCCCATGAGAACCCCTCAGCCGAATTACGCATTCAATGAATTTTCTGTGTAGCTCGTGCCGTGATCTTAACGTTATGAATTTTGCTGTGAAGCTTGAGCTGTGATCTTAACGTAACATACTTCGATTACTTTGTACAATAATTAATAGACAGATATTTATTATCTTTTTGTTTGATTTGTATTCAGTGTCTTATATTAGATATTTTTTTCACACTTATAAATATGTTTTTGAGAATGTTTAAATAAAAATTGAACAAAAAGAACAGATTTAAATGTTAGGTTCTCGTTTCATTTTCACCTCATTCCAGATTACTAATTCAAATTCACCCCAAGTTAAGCTTTCGGCCGAATTTCGCATTCAATGAATTTACTGTGTTGCTCGTGCCGTGACCTTAACTTCTATTACTTTGTATGATAATTAATAGACAGGTAATTTTTATCTTTCTGTTTTATTTATATTCAGTGTTTTACATTATATTTTAGTACACACTTAAAATATGTTTTTGAGATTTTTTAAATGAATATTGAACAAAACAAACAGGTCTTTATGAATAAATTATTATTTCACAGGTCTCGATTTTATATTCTTATAATTAGTTGTTTGTAATAGTAGGGGTTTTTTGCGGATCAACCCCGTTTTTATTCTTTCCTATTATTTTGTTTTCATGTTATTTAATTCTTGTTTTCGCTCATTGATTTGAATGTTATACGCTATTTCAGTGATTTAAACGTTTTTCTTCTATCTCCTGAAATTTACAAGTTTTTATTTGAGTTGGGTCAGGCATGGGATTATGCCAATTTTCCCATAATTGTATCTCTATTTAGTACCAGGTTAAACGAGCCTTGCTCGTTGGTTTTAATTGACTTTTGTTATAGTGTCATGGTAATCAAGCTATTAAATCTACACCAGACTCTTCACAGATAACAGCTGTTAAAAAACTGCTTAAAATTTATGTTCCTTTATTTTTGTTTACTTTTAGTTGTTATTTCGTTACCAAAATAGCAACCTATAAGACCAATGTTAAAAATAACGATTTTTAAACTTAAATTTAGACCAACTTCGATTTTTCCTGGGACTGAGGCTGTTTCTAAACTTATTTGTGGGCAAACACTCGTGCAAAGCTTAAGAAAAATCTAACAAATACATTTCGAGATCGTGGAACACACATCCCTTCAGACATAGCTTGTATTATATTATAGGATAGGATAACAGAGAAATATTTGTTACCATAACTACTACGATTAAATATAATGATAGCAACAACAACAACTATAACTCTTTTAATTGAAATTTCTTTTCATCTAACACAACAACAATCGTCTAATCTAAAGTATATTTTTTTACCAGCATAACACCTAAAATATTTAAATAAATAATTATAAATTCACAGCTCAAAACTTTTAAACGAATTCTAATTACGAAGGGGTATTAAAACCGATTCATATGAGTTTTTTAAAAGCTTTGTTTACTATTGATTGTGAATTTTGTGTATTTGACGGTTTTGTTACTGTCTTGAGTGTGCAGTTCTTCCGTGGAACTAACGTATTTTAAACACGACTTTTTATTAATTTAAAAATTTAGGTCAACCCCTAGAAGGGGGGTCTAGCCTGTTCGGTACTTGAGACTTAGAGCAATTAACAAATTTGGGGCAACCCTCTTAGGGGGCTTGGGGGCGGAGCCCCCATCGAGCCGTAGGCGAGTCTATAATATATACAGCCCTATGTGTAACTGACTGACTCACTGATGATAGTAATGTCCTGAAGCGACCGTTTAAGATAGAGACTTGAAATTTGGCATGGACATTCTTTGAGATGTTTCAATTTAGGGAAAATCATAAAACTACGATTTTTTTACTTTTAAACTATAAAAAAGGTAAAAAATATAGATTTGTCGGTAACGTAGTTCAGCCGTGTGAGCATATATCACCGTTTGGGTAACGTAGATCTTGCAGGTTTAGTTCTCGCTCGTGTTTAAATGATCTCTTACAACTACACCCGTGTTTGATACAAATATTGTATTTCATACGAACATGAACATCTTCATGTACACGACGGTGATTCGATGCATTGAGAGCGGGTTATTTCACCAGGGTAATACTAGCTTTGATTTTATTATGCCCAAAAACTACAAATTTTCAACTTTCAAATTATAAAAATACCGAGGTGTCGGTAAGGAAGTAGGTTGGTTCTTAAAGATATCGCTTGGAGCGCTATTATAGTCGCTTAGTTCTCGCTTGTATTTAAATGATGTCTTTTAACTACACCTCTTCCTGATAATTACTCTCAATTGGGTGCATAGTTGTTTGCGTATGGTTTTCCTTCTGATTGTTGTGTTATTATTGAAAATGAAGTTTACTGAATCGAAAGCGTATATTTACATTTAGGTGATGTCCGCTATGATTTCTATAGTAACTTTAAATTAAGGTCGCTTAATTCTCGGTTGTATTTAAATTATGTCTCTTTTAACCACACCTGTTCCTGATGAAGTTTTCGTGACAGTTTTGCTGAGCAGTGATCTTAAGCGTTGTATAAACTACGTTAGTGTAAATTTCAGTTTACAGTATATTGTAATATAGCTGTAACTGTAATATAGCATTTGTTTTAAGGATGGTGAAATAAATTTAATGCACGTACTCTAAAGTAATACGAAAATGTTGATTGAAATGTGAGGTTCTCGTTTCGTTTTATTTAAATTCATTTGTTCATATTGGCTATTGCTATTACTCTTGTCTTTTGAGAGACGATTGAGCGTAGTGCTGGAATACTTTGTTACAATATTATATTATTAATTTTATCATTACTATGGTGAGCTCTACGAAGCTTGTGCGAATACTTTAAACATATTATTCTAGTACTGCATATTTTTTGCCGCAGTAACGCCCGCAAAGTAAATGATTAATTGCTAAAAATATTGTAGGTCTTACTACATTTTCTAGACTTTAGTCTTCTCATGCTGGAAAATTTCTTGTAGGTTTTTGCACAAAAAAAACCCTAATACAGTAATTTTCTACTATTTGTATGCTGTCTCTCTATATGAATCTATATGATTATGAGGTGTCGTAAGGAAGTACGTTGGTTCTTAGAGATGTCGCTTGGAGCGCTATTATAGTCGCTTAGTTCTCGCTTGTATTTAAATGATATCTTTTAACTACACCTCTTCCCGATAATTAATCTCGATTGGGCGCACAGTTGTTTGAGTATGGTTGTCCCTCTGATTGCTGTGTTATTATTGAAAATGAATTTACTGAATCGAAAGCGTATCTTTACATTCAGGTGATGTCCGCTTTAATTTCTATATTAATTGCTAAAAATATATTAGGTCTTAATACATTTTCTAGACTTTAGTTTTCTCATGCTGGAAAATTTCTTGTAGATTTTCGCACAAAAATTACCTGATACAGTAATTTTAACTTAATTTTCTACTATTTGTATGCTGTCTCTCTATATGAATCCCCAGATTGAATATAGCGCTTCAGTTGATAGTTCTGGTACAGTTTTACTTTGAAGAGTTGAACGTGTCCCAACACGTCTGACATCCGGTCTTTGACCTATTTGCTGCTGTCCAATCAGGCTTAAATTTTAGTTTAGGAATCGATTGAACATATTAAGTTATAGAACAATTGAACTTTCCATTCTTACCTTCGCTAACATTTACCTACTTCCTACGTTTTTTTAAGACCATCTACATATCTGATGACCCATCAGGCTGAGAAATATTAAACTAACCAATTGAATTAAACTCAATAGTAATTTTTCTCGCTGCCACTTTGTCCGTCAAACTTCCTCAATGCAGTGCTCTCACACAAAGTCTCGATTAACCCTATTATTGTTGTAATTGAAAACTATTCTATGCTTATCAATTATTGTAACTCTTTCAGTATATTTTAATTTAATCAATAATCCTTTTTTTGGCTATTATTTCACAATTGGTTTTTTTTTACTACCATTGGTTGAAAATGCATAATGTACGCCGATTTTATGGTTCTTAAGTTGCAATTTTCTTCATTTTAAGACTATATAAAGACTTTAAGACTTCATGATTGTAGTACTTTATACCCTGTGAGCTATTACATACTACAAGGGCTCTATTTTTATTAATTTTCTGAAGTAATATGTATATAACATTTAAAACTGTTAAATTAATAATTGCTGATTTTGAATGATAAAATTGTTATCGTTTCTCTATATGGTACCTATATGATTCCTGCGTTTCTTGGCCACCCCTTGGCGGAACTGAAGCATCTTAGCCTAAACCATTTTTTTTTTAAATTTCAAATATCTTGATTTTGTGCCTTTTTTCTTCTAATACATACAACGATCCTCTATATAAACTTATAATTTTATTCCGCTTTTATCTTTTCAGAATACAGCGATTACCTCAATCATGTGCAATCATAATCGTATCTCCTAATTTTTACACAACAACTTTTGAGCATAACTATTTACATAGTTCATTAATATTTCACAACTCCATCATATTTTTTAATGAACTAAGGGAAGCTAGGGAGAGGGATTAAACCATGAGCCGTGGGCAAATTTAAAAGCTTATTACTGTATTATTTATTGTGAGTAGTGTGTATTGGCGGCTTCTGTTACTGTCGTTGGAGTTGAGCCCTCAACTAGCCTGTTCATTGTATGAGGTTTTGACAGTAATTTACGGAATTGGGGCTACCAATTATTGGGTTGGACCCTCCATCAAGCATAACACCTAGAATATTTACATAATATATACAGCCCCATGTGTAACTGACTGACTGACTTACTCACTCACTGATGATCTTAAATTGACCCGTTCTTCGGTTGGAACTAACCTGTTTAACAATTTGACTTCTTATTAATTTACGAATTTAGGGCAACCCCCAAGGGGCATGGGGCGAAGCCCCATCGAGCCGTAGGCGAGTCTATAATATATACAGCCCCATGTGTAACTGACTGACTGACTGACTCACTCACTGATGATCTTAAAGTCCTGAAGCGACCGTTTAAGATAGAGACTTGAAATTTGGCATGGACATTCTTTGAGATGTTTCAATTTAGGGAAAATCATAAAACTACGATTTTTTTACTTTTAAACTATAAAAAGGTAAAAAATATAGATTTGTCGGTAACGTAGTTCAGCCGTATCAGTGTACATCACCGCGTGGTATCGTAGATCACTTTGCAGGTTTAGTTCTCGCTCGTTTGTAAATGATTTCTTTCAACTACACCCGTGCTTGATACCAACATCGTATTCCTCTAAAGATACTCATTAATTTAACTTGGACGACGGTATGTTGCTGTATAGAGAGTGGCTATTTTACCATGGGAATTTTGCCTTGATTCATACAACAATAATGTCCAATTTGTAAACTAATGCAGCATGTGCGCTAGCTTGAAAGTTTACCAATGGAGAATTTTCTTCTACTATGGATGAAATTCCCATTTCGGGTGACAGTTTACACAAACATTTTCATTTACTGCTTTAGTGATGTTCAGTTAACAGGTTTAGTTCTCGTACTTATATTATTGAACAAATTTAACTACACTCCACTATCGCATTCATGAAATAAGATGTTTTTTAAAATATCCTATTTCGTAACGATTCTTGCGTAGCTTTTCCAAGGCAATTTTCTCGTAGGAATATAATTTTAATCCTATTATGGATATTTGAAAACCAATATTTCGACAAATTGGCGTATTTTCTTCCGTCAATTTTCAGGTTATAGTATTGTTATGTTATGTGTTAGATATTTACAGTTGTTTTAGCTCATTTTTAGATGGAACGACCACAAATTCCTACAAGACGTGAAGTTATTTCAGTTTTCATGCTCTAGCGGCAAAAGTCGATACACAGAGATTGAAGAAGGGAGTTGTATTCCTAATTCAAGTTTTTTATTGCTCTTTCATATACTGCAAAACATTTTATTTAATTTAGCTCTATGTTGCTGAATTTTGCTTCCCCATAAGCTTAAAGATTGTATTACCTTAGCTTGACAGCAATATTTAAAGCAAATTCACTGTATTTAAAAGTATAACAGTCTTAAAAAATTGAACTTAAAAATAATTCATAATCAATGCCGGTAAATGTTGTGTGTCTTTATTTAACGTTTTGTTGATCCTTAACCTTCCAGTATGTATTTTTAATGTTTACTTATTTATTTATATGAGGGGTTTACCATATGTAGACGTGATTTTTTCATGATCTTAGTAAAATTGTAATTAATGCCAGCTAATATTATGTGATTTATCTGTTGATTATGAACTTATTTCTAAAACTTTTTACACAACAATTTATTAATATGACTATTTACATAGTTCTTTAATATTTTACAACTCCATTATATTTTTAACGAATTAAGGGGAACTAGGGAGTGGAATTGAACCATGAGTCGTGGGCAATTTTCAAAGCTTATTATTATCAATTGTGAGTAGTGTGTATTGGCGGCTTCTGTTACTGCCATGGGAGTTGAGTCCTCAACTAGCCTGTTCATTGTATGAGGTTTTGACAGTAATTTATGGCATTGGGGCAACCAATTATTGGGTTGGACCCTCCATCCAGTTGAACACCTAGAATATTTACATAAATAATTATTATTTCACAACTCAAATTTTTTAAACTATTTACTGAGAAGGGGTATTAAAACCGATTCATAGGAGATTATCAAAGCTTTTTACTATTGGTTGTGAATTGTGTGTATTAAACGGTTTGGTTATTGTATTGGCTGTCCAGTTCTGTAGAACTAAACTATTTCAAAGTCGACTTTTTATTAATTCAAACTAGGGGGCAACTCCTAAGGGGGCATGGGGGCGGAGCCCCCATCGAGCCGTAGGCGAGTCTATAATATATACAGCCCCATGTGTAACTGACTCACTCACTGATGATAGTAATGTCCTGAAGCGACCGTTAAAGCTAGAGACTTGAAATTTGGCATGGACATTCTTTGAGATGTTTCAATTTAGGGAAAATCATAAAACTACAACTTTTTTACTTTTAAACTATAAAAAATGTAAAAAAATATAGATTTGTCGGTAACGTAGTTCAGCCGTGTGAGCGTATATCACCGTTTGGGTAACGTAGATCACTTTGCAGGTTTAGTTCTCGCTCGTGTTTAATTGATCTCTTTCAACTACACCCGTGTTTGATACAAATACTGTATTACATGTATACATGAACATCTCTATGTAGACGACGGTGATTCGATACATTGAGAGCGGGTTATTTCACCAGGGTAATACTCGCTTTGATATATCCAGTATTATGCCCAAAAACTACAAATTTTCAACTTTCAAATTATATAAATACCGAGGTGTCGGTAAAGAAGTACGTTGGTTCTTAAAGATATCGCTTGGAGCGCTATTATAGTCGCTTAGTTCTCGCTTGTATTTAAAAGATGTCTTTTAACTACACCTCTTCCTGATAATTACTTTCAGTTGGGTGCATAGTTGTTTGCGTATGGTTTTCCTTCTGATTGCTGTGTTATTATTGAAAATGAAGTTTACTGAATCGAAAGCGTATATTTATATTTAGGTGATGTCCGCTTTGATTTCTATAGTAACTTTAAATTAAGGTCGCTTAATTCTCGGTTGTATTTAAATTATGTCTTTTAACCACACCTGTTCCTGATGAAGTTTTCGTGACAGTTTTGCAGAGCAGTGATCTTAAACGTTGTATAATCTACGTTAGTGCAAATTTCAGTTTACAGTATATTGTAATATAGCTGTAACTGTAATATAACATTTGTTTTAAGGATGGTGAAATAAATTTAATGCACGTACTCTAAAGAGAGACGATTGAGCGTAGTGCTGGAATACTCTGTTACAATATTATATTATTAATTTTATCATTACTATGGTGAGCTCTACGAAGCTTGTGCGAATACTATAAACATATTATTTTAGTACTGCATATTTTTTGCCGCAGTAACGCCCGTAAAGTAAATGATTAATTACTAAAAATATTTGAGGTATTACTACATTTTCTAGATTTTAGTCTTCTCATGCTGGAAAATTTCTTGTAGGTTTTCGCACAAAAAAACCCTAATACAGTTATTATTCTTAATTTTCTACTATTTGTATGCTGTCTCTCTATATGAATCCCCAGATTGAATATAGCGCTTCAGTTGATAGTTCTGGTGCAGTTTTACTTTGAAGGTTGAACGTGTCCCAACACGTTTGACATCCGGTCTTTGACCTATTTGCTGCCGTCCAATCAGGCTTAGATTTTAGTTTAGGAAACGATTGAACAAATCAAGTTATAGAACGATTGAACTTTCCATTCTTACCTTGGCTAACGTTTACCTACTTCCGACGTTTTTTTTAAACTATCTACATATCTGATGACCCATCAGGCTGAGAAATATTATAATAACCAATTGAATTAAACTCAATAGTAATTTTTCTTGCTGCCACTTTGTCCGACAAACTTCCTCAATGCAGTGCTCTCACCTAAAGTCTCGATTAACCCTATTATTGTTGTAATTTAAAACTATTCTATACTTATCAATTATTGTAACTCTTTCAGTATATTTTAATTTAACCGATAATCCTTTTTTGGCTATTATTTCACAATTGTTTTTTTTTACTACCATTGGTTGAAAATGCATAATGTACGCCGATTTTATGGTTCTTAATCTTCATTTTAAGACTATATAAAGACTTTAAGACTTCATGATTATAGTACCTAATACCCTGTGATCTATTACATACTACTAGGGCTCTATTTTTATTAATTTTCTGAACTAATTTATATATAACATTTAAAATTGTTAAACTAATAATTGCTGATTTTGAATGATAAAATTGTTATCGTTTCTCTATATGGTACATATATGATTCCTGCGTTTCTTGGCCACCCCGTGGCGGAACTGAAGCATCTTAGCCTATAACATTTTTTTTAAATTTCAAATATCTTGATTTTGTCCCGTTTTTCTTCTATTACATACAACGATCCTCTATATAAACTTATAATTTTATTCCACTTTTATCTTTTCAGAATACAGCTATTATTACCTCAATCATGTGCAATCATAATCGTATCTCCAAATTTTTACACAACAACTTTTGAGCATGACTATTTACATAGTTCATTAATATTTCACAACTCCATTATATATTTTTACGAAGTAAGGGGGGAGTGGGATTATACCATGAGCCGTGAGCAAATTTCAAAGCTTATTATTTATTGTGAGTAGTGTGTATTGGCGGCTTCTGTTACTGCCGTTGGAGTTAAGCCCTCAACTAGCCTGTTGATTGTATGAGGTTTTGACAGTAATTTACGGAATTGGGGCAACCAATTATTGGGTTGGTCCCTCCATCAAGCATAACACCTAGAATATTTACATAAATAATATTTATCTCACAGCTCAATTTTTTAAAACTATTAACTAAGGAGGGCTATTAAAACCTATTCATAGGAGATTATTAAAGCTTTTTTTTACTACTGTATTGATTGTGAATTTAGTGTATTAGATAGACGGTTTTGTTACTGTCTTGGCTGTCCAGTTCTTCTGTTAAACTAAACTATTTCAAACTTGACTTTTTATTAATTCAAACTAGGGGGCAACTCCTAAGGGGGCATGGGGGCGGAGCCCCCATCGAGCCGTAGGCGAGTCTATAATATATACAGCCGCATGTGTAACTGACTGACTGACTCACTGATGATATTAAATTCCTGAAGCGACCGTTTAAGATAGAGACTTGAAATTTGGCATGGACATTCTTTGAGATGTTTCAATTTAGGGAAAATCATAAAACTACGATTTTTTTTACTTTTAAACTATAAAAAATGTTAAAAAATATAGATTTGTCGGTAATGTAGTTCAGCCGTGTGAGCGTATATCACCGTTTCGGTAACGTAGATCACTTTGCACGTTTAGTTCTCGCTTGTGTTTAATTGATCTCTTTCAACTACACCCGTGTTTGATACAAATATTGTATTTCATGTAAACATGAACATCTCTATGTAGACGACGGTGTTTCGATGCATTGAGAGCGGGTTATTTCACCAGGGTAATACTCGCTTTGATTTATACAGTATTATGCCCAAAAACTACAAATTTTCAACTTTCAAATTATAAAGATACCGAGGTGTCGGTAAGGAAGTACTTTGGTTCTTAAAGATATCGCTTGGAGCGCTATTATAGTCGCTTAGTTCTCGCTTGTATTTAAATGATGTCTTCTAACTACACCTCTTCCTGATAATTAGTCTCAATTGGGTGCATAGTTGTTAGCGTATGGTTTTCCTTCTGATAGCTGTGTTATTATTGAAAATGAAGTTTACTGAATCGAAAGCGTATTTTTACATTTAGGTGATGTCCGCTTTGATTTCTATAGTAACTTTAAGTTAAGGTCGCTTAATTCTCGGTTGTATTTAAATTATGTCTTTTAACCACACCTGTTCGTGACAGTTTTGCAGAGCAGTAATCTTAAACGTTATATAAACTACGTTAGTGCATATTTCAGTTTACAGTATATTGTAATATAGCTGTAACTGTAATATAACATTTGTTTTAAGGATAGTGAAATAAATTTAATGCACGTACTCCAAAGTGATACGAAAATGTTGATTGAAATGTGAGGTTCTCGTTTCGTTTTATTTAAATTCATTTGTTCATATTGGCTATTGCTATTACTCTTGTCTTTTGAGAGACGATTGAGCGTAGTGCTGGAATACTTTGTTACAATATTATATTATTAATTTTATCATTACTATGGTGAGCTCTACGAAGCTTGTGCGAATACTTTAAACATATTATTTTAGTACTGCATATTTTTTTGCTGCAGTAACGCCCGTAATGTAAATGATTAATTGCTAAAAATATTTTAGGTCTTACTACATTTTCTAGACTTAAGTCTTCTCATGCCGGAAAATTTCTTGTAGGTTTTCGCACAAAAAAAACCTAATACAGTAATTATTCTTAATTTTCTACTATTTGTATGCTGTCTCTCTATATGAATCCCCAGATTGAATATAACGCTTCAGTTGATAGTTCTGGTGCAGTTTTACTTTGAAGGTTGAACGTGTCCCAACACGTTTGGCATCCGGTCTTTGACCTATTTGCTGCCGTCCAATCAGGCTTAGATTTTAGTTTAGGAAACGATTGAACAACTCAAGTTATAGAACGATTGAACTTTCCATTCTTACCTTGGCTAACGTTTACCTACTTCCGACGTTTTTTTAAACCATCTACATATCTGATGACCCATCAGGCTGGGAAATATTATAATAACCAATTGAATTAAACTCAATAGTAATTTTTCTCACTGCCACTTTGTCCGTCAAAGTTCCTCAATGCAGTGCTCTCACCTTAAGTCTCGATTAACCCTTTTATTGTTGTAATTTTAAACTATTCTATACTTATCAATTATTGTAACTCTTTCAGTATATTTTAATTTAAACGATAATCCTTTTTTGGCTATTATTTTAGAATTGGTTTTTTTACTACCATTGGTTGAAAATGCATAATGTACGCCAATTTTATGGTTCTTAAGTTGCAACTTTCTTCATTTTAAGACTATATAAAGACTTTAAGACTTCATGATTATAGTACCTAATACCCTGTGATTTATTACATACTACTAGGGCTCTATTTTTATTAATTTTCTGAACTAATATATATAACATTTAAAATTGTTAAACTAATTGCTGATTTTGAATGATAAAATTGTTATCGTTTCTCCATATGGTATATATATGATTCCCGCGTTTCTTGGCCACCCCGTGGCGGAACTAAAGCATCTTAGCCTATACCATTTTTTAAAAAATTTCAAATATCTTGATTTTTTCCCGTTTTTCTTCTATTACATACAACGATCCTCTATATAAACTTATAGTTTTATTCCACTTTTTATCTTTTCAGAATACAGCTATTATTACCTCCAATCATGTGCAATCATAATCGTATCTCCAAATTTTTACACAACAACTTTTGAGCATGACTATTGACATAGTTCATTAATATTTCACAACTCCAGTATTTTTTGTACGAATTAAGGGGGAGTGGGATTATATCATGAGTCGTGAGCAAATTTCAAAGCTTATTATTATTTATTGTGAGTAGTGTGTATTGGCGGCTTCTGTTACTGCCGTTGGAGTTGAGCCCTCAACTAGGCTGTTCATTGTATGAGGTTTTGACAGTAATTTACGGAATTGGGGCAACCAATTATTGGGTTGGACCCTCCATCAAGCATAACACCTAGAATATTTACATAAATAATATTTATCTCACAGCTCAATTTTTTAAAACTATTTACTAAGGAGGAGTATTAAAACCTACTAATAGGAGATTATTAAAGCATTTTTTACTATTGATTGTGAATTTAGAGTATTAGATAGTTTTGTTACTGGCTTGGCTGTCCAGATCTTTTGTGGAACTAAACTATTTCAAACTTGACTTTTTATTAATTCAAACTAGATGGCAACTCCTAAGGGGGCATGGGGGCGGAGCCCCCATCGAGCCGTAGGCGAGTCTAAATTATATACTCCCGAATGTGTAACTGACTGACTCACTCATCGGGGTATCAGAAATTCGTCAAAAGTCGGTAAAGTAGATCTCCTATATATTACTTACTACAGAGTGATTCCCAAGCGAGAACTAAACTTACCGACCTGTATTATTGAGAAAATTGCCAACATACTGGGAGTCGCGGATTACCGAAACACTCTTTTTAAGAAATTTTGTAACATTAACCAATTGTGCCTTTATAGGTAAAGCGGTCTATCCACCGAGAGTAATTTCAATGTACAGGGTGTATCTGAAATTACCTCTCCAGACTGGGTGTCACTGATGTCAAATACAAACTCTCACTTTAAATAATTTTTTTTTAGTTTTACACGGTTTTTAAGAAAACTTTACAATTTGATCTTGTACGCGTAATTTTAGCAGTTTATTGAATATTTGAGGTTGAAATTTAGATTTTCCTCATTCTTCTCTGAGCATTTTAGGTTAAGCAAAAATGTCTCTGCACAAAAATGTCTTAGATTCAAATTCACACTGATTACCCTACGGCCGAAGTTCGCACTACATGAATTTTGCTGTGAAGCTTGAGCTATGATCTTAACGTAACATACTTCGATTACTTTGTACAATACTTAATAGAAACTTCGATTACTTTGTACAATACTTAATAGACAGTTAATTTTATCTTTTTGTTTGATTTGTATTCAGTGTCTTATATTAGATCTTTTACACACTTAAAAATATGTTGTTGAGAATGTTTAAATAAGTATTGAACAAAAAGAACAGATTTAAATGTTAGGTTCTCGTTTCATTTTTACCTCATTTCAGATTACTAATTCAAATTCACCCCAGGTTACGCTTTCAGCCGAATTTCGCATTCAATCGTGATCTTAACGTAATATACTTCTATTACTTTGTACAATAATTAATAGAAAGTTAATTATTATCTTTCTGTTTTATTTATATTCAGTGTTTTACATTATATTTTAATACACACTCAAAATATGTTTTTGAAAATTTTTAAATTAGTATTGAACAAAAAGAACAGATTTAAATGTTAGGTTCTCGTTTCATTTTCACCTTATTTTAGATTACTAATTCAAATTCACCCCAGGATAAGCTTTCAGCCGAATTTCACATTCAATGAAATTACTGTGTTGCTCGTGCCGTGATCTTAACGTAATATACTTCTATTACTTTGTACAATAATTAATAGACAGTTCATTATTATCTTTCTGTTTTATTTATATTCAGTGTTTTACATTATATTTTAGTACACACTTAAAATATGTTTTTGAGATTTTTTAAATGAATATTGAACAAAACAAACAGGTCTTTATGAATAAATTATTATTTCACAGGTCTCGATTTTATATTCTTATAATTAGTTGTTTGTAATAGTAGGGGTTTTTTGCGGATCAACCCCGTTTTTATTCTTTCCTATTATTTTGTTTTCATGTTATTTAATTCTTGTTTTCGCTCATTGATTTGAATGTTATACGCTATTTCTGTGATTTAAACGTTTTTCTTCTATCTCCTGAAATTTACAAGTTTTTATTTGAGTTGGGTGAGGCATGGGATTATGCCAATTTTCCCATAATTGTATCTCTATTTAGTACCAGGTTAAACGAGCCTTGCTCGTTGGTTTTAATTGACTTTTGTTATAGTGTCTTGGTAATCAAGCTATTAAATCTACACCAGACTCTTCACAGATAACAGCTGTTAAAAAACTGCTTAAAATTTATGTTCCTTTATTTTTGTTTACTTTTAGTTGTTATTTCGTTACCAAAATAGCAACCTATAAGACCAATGTTAAAAATAACGATTTTTAAACTTAAATTTAGACCAACTTCGATTTTTCCTGGGACTGATGCTGTTTCTAAACTTATTTGTGGGCAAACACTCGTGCAAAGCTTAAGAAAAATCTAACAGCTACATTTCTAGATCGTGGAACACACATCCCTTCAGACATAGCTTGTATTATATTATAGGATAGGATACATAAAATTTATAGAAATTTAAAACTTTATATTTTGCTACCGAACAGAGAAATATTTGTTACCATAACTACTACGATTAAATATAATGATAGCAACAACAACAACTATAACTCTTTTAATTGAAATTTCTTTTCATCTAACACAACAACAATCGTCTAATCTAAAGTATATTTTTTTACCAGCATAACACCTAAAATATTTAAATAAATAATTATAAATTCACAGCTCAAAACTTTTAAACGAATTCTAATTACGAAGGGGTATTAAAACCGATTCATATGAGTTTTTTAAAAGCTTTGTTTACTATTGATTGTGAATTTTGTGTATTTGACGGTTTTGTTACTGTCTTGAGTGTGCAGTTCTTCCGTGGAACTAACGTATTTTAAACACGACTTTTTATTAATTTAAAAATTTAGGTCAACCCCTAGAAGGGGGGTCTAGCCTGTTCGGTACTTGAGACTTAGAGCAATTAACAAATTTGGGGCAACCCTCTTAGGGGGCTTGGGGGCGGAGCCCCCATCGAGCCGTAGGCGAGTTAAAATTACTATACAACTCATTTTTGACCAAAAGTGGAGATAGAACAGTTGCATTTTCAGCCAGCGAAAATTGATCAAAATGTTGGACAACCACCCCAAACTTGAAAGTTTGGTTATTCATAATTAATTAGAGCGTTGGAACAAAAGACAAATGGTGAAAGTTAAAGAACTCTATCTCAATCCTTTGAAGAATAACAACTGGGACGAAAAAAATGAGCGGGAGGAGTTGATTAGAACGTGTATTTATGGTAACTTATTTAATTCAGTAATCGGCCACCATTTTTACCTTGGTTGGAATAGAGATTTACGTAAAAGAAATTTTAGCGAAAGTTGGCATCTTTCTTTCTCTGAAACCAAAACTTTATTTTCTCACATTCGATTGGATCATTCTCGCATCCCTATAATTCATAACTGAAAACATTGACAAATTCCAGTAAATCCGTTTTCCTGTGAAAAGCGGTCTAAAAGCGAGCAAAATCACGCAGACGACAGAAATTGAGATAAGACTAGTTTTTTTTTTCTTAGACTATAAACCGTAAAAATAACAACAAACTTAATGATTGTCCTAAGCAATGTGCAGACTAAATTGTAATTTCTTCTATAAAGACGAATAATTTAGAACCTTGGCTCTACCCGACCTAACAAGCATTTTATCTACACCTTTTTGAAGAATGTGACAACAATAGAAGTTGTGAGGTGATATTTAATTAGTTGTTATAAACACTACCGGTTTGGTTTACTAACTCACGGCTGGCAATCTATGGTTTTAAACCCCTCCAATTATCTTCCTAGCCTCTGCCGCAAGTTCTGTTCAGCCTATTGAATCCTCGTCAGATAAACGCCTAGGGCAGCATGGAGTAAACAAACCGGAGAGACAGTGATAACACGGCCGTGACCTTGCCGGGGAGAGTGAGAGAGAGAGGGAATGTAAGCTGTGCAGGACCGCGCGGCCGGGCAGACCTGTACAGTCCGTCGGCCACTGCGGACCTTGCACCATGACGAAGGTGAGTGCCGTTTCCGTTACTGGATATCGTTTCCGTTTCCGTAAACCACTCGATACAGCGCGGGATGGTTCCTGGTCGATTGATCAGTCTCTTATCTCTCGAGGCTAAAACAACGGTTTTGTCACCTTTATGAGTCATCCTGATGATTTTGGGATACATTAGGCGCTTTGTTGATACTGTATGTGGTAAATGGGTCAATTTATTTCACAGGATGATCAATGAAGGGTCTCTCTAGAACTTCTCTAGTGGATGTCTCTCATAGCAACTCTTACAATTGCTCATACATAAATCTGAAGGTCTTTGAACTCTCTGCAATAATACTGCATTTTCGAAATTGTAAAGAGCAATGTTTGATGCAAAATTTGTTCATCCACCAGCACTTATTGCTTCACAACAGTTTTCATTTGCAGTATGGTTTGCGGCATTGACATTGTATAGTAGGCCTACTCATCAAGAGCTAATTTGATTTACTTATCAACCTTCTTGCATTCAATATTATTTTTGCCTACTAATATAAATGTAAAGAGTTTATTAACTCTAAGTATTTCCTTTTAGAAATGTGTGGATACGTTAATAACCGAGGAGGGATTGAAGTTTAAAAAATAACTGTAAAAGCTAGATAGATTTGTTCTAGCATCTGGCTACATGGCAATTTTAAGTGAAATAGTTTATTTATTTTTCGACATTTGCAAAAAAATAAGTTAACATTTTTTATATACTTAAGTTTTAAAATGTCAATGCATGTTGTGACATCTTGGTAATGTTTTCTAAAATTATTTTTCAAACAATGGCAATTTTTGACCCCCTTCTCAAAAATATCCTTTTAGTGTGTCTGAGAGAGTTGGAAATAAAATTATCAAATTCTTTTGATAATTCTCAAATTCAAAAAAGGTTTATTTCTTACAGATGACTTTTACAGACAGGTTACAATATGAAATAAAAATCAAATAAACAATGAAACTTGTATCCTACAACAAATCTAACAAAGACATATTTGCTAATTTTAAAGAATAACATTTTTTCCCAAAAAAGCACATCTGCAAGAATAAAATTCTAAGACACTAGTAATGTTATTACTGTCTGTGTCTTAGGAGTTACCAGTTTTATGATTCAAAGAATATTGACGGACGGACAGGACACACATTCACACACACTTTCACACACACACTCACACATATATTTATTAGTTACAATTATTTTACTTTCAGTTATTGTTAATGAAGCGTTTTTTAACTTGATGCAAAAGCCACTTTTTGTTTTTTGTATTTCTAAGATAATATACAAAACATATTTTCAATATCATTGTAAGATAATGAAAAAAGCCACTCTTTTAATCGGGATGAAAAAGAGTTAATATTACAACTGCTTTTAATTTCAGCTGGAATAATGTTGAAAAATTTAGGTCCAAGAAATAAAAATGTTTTTTGGAAAATTGTGTAATTTGTTCGGGGTTTTCTATAACAGTTATTAGTTCTCGTTATTCGGAATGACCTACAATCTACAATGTTCCCATCATTTTTTGTCATTTTAAAGAAAGAATTTAGAACCTTAAAAACATATATATACCTCAACGGCAAAATTTTCTGAGAAATAAATAAAGGTAAGGATTCGTATGAACGAGGTTTTTTGCATAAAATTCTTAGAAAAAACTTTTGAATAATAAAAATAGGTCGGACATGAGTCAAATATGTACTTCCCCAGCACGTAATGCCATAGTTTAATTTAGAATGAACAAAAGCAAAATAAACTTGACGCAACACATAGTCAGGGCATAAAGATCGCAGATTGTAAAATTTTCTTAGAAAAGCATATAAATAAAGCTTGAGACTCCTTATATGACTCCTCCAAAGTAAATCTTCATCTAGTTTAAGCCCAAGATACTTAACTGAATTAGCTTTCACTAAAACGTTACATGAACAATTATTTGTGGAACAGTTAATATTATGGTACTTTAGAGGAATATTGAACTCAGTTGCATTTGAGAAAGTAAATATTAAGTAATTAGTTTTACTAGAATTTAAGGACAACTTATTATGATTAAACCAAAGACCTAGATTATTGAGATCATGTTGCATATGCGAAAAAAGGGCACTCTGATCAGCAGCAGAGTATGCAAGAGCTGTATCATCAGCAAATGCAGTTATTCTTCCGCAAAATCTCCCAGTATATAAGTCATTAATAAAAATAAGAAAGAAAATTGGGCCAAGGACAGATCCTTGCGGAACACCACTTATTATTGGTAATGTCATACTTGGTGAGTTTGAGACAACCACAAACTGCATTCTGCTATCTAAATAGGAAATTAACCAATCAAGTGCAACTCCTCTTATGCCTGCTTTATGCAATTTAACTAAAAGTATGTTATGGTTAACTGTATCAAAAGCTTTTGCTAAATCCAGGAACAAACCAGCTGTCTTATTACTCTTAGGATTATTAAGACTGTTATAGATGAAAGACAGAAAATTTTCTAATGCAACTTCAGTATTGAGACCCTCTCTAAATAACTGATTACTGGAAAAAAATTTATTTTGATTAAGAAAATTTAACAAACGGGATTTGATAACTTTCTCAAGAAGTTTGGAGAGAACTGACAAAAGAGATATTGGCCTATAGTTTCCAGCTTGTAAAGGAGACCCTCCCTTAAAAATAGGAATGACTTTGGCAGTTTTTAGTGCTTTGGGAAATTTCCCCTCTGAAAGGGATAAATTAAATATAAAAACCAAAACTGGTGTGAGGATTAGGCAATATTTTTTTATGATATTAGCTGATATCCCATCAGGCCCAGGAGCTTTGTTATTCTGCAGCGACATTATTAACCGCGACACTTCGTCCCTACTTACTGGTTTCCAAAAAATTGAGTTAATACTGGTTTTTTTCAGTAAAAAACATTTTATACTGTTCAAGCTGATCTGCAGAGAGATCCATAAAAGATGAAAGAGCATTGGGGACGTTGACAAAGAACTCATTTATTCTCTGAGCAACTAAAGTTTGATCAGTAACTAAACAATTATTTTCTCCTTCCAAGTGAATTTCCTTGAATGACTGGGAGGATTTCCCGGTTAACTCATTGACTATTTTCCACTGACCTTTGCTATTGTTGAAATTTTGCATAAATAATTTTTCATAGTACTTATTTTTCGCTTCCACAATCCATTTGTCAATTTTACATTTTAATTTTTTTAAATTATTTTTTAAGGCAAAATTGTTGGGATATTTTTTGACAATTCGAGCAACTTTATCTCTATTGTTGATAGCTTTGACAAGCCCATCCGTAATCCAGGGTTTAAGTCTTTTTAATTTACCACTAGTTTTAGGTTTGGAAAATTTTGATTGCTCTATTTTACTTTGTAAAATAAAAATAAAATTATCAAATGCTTCATTAACATTATTACTAGAATAAACTAAAGACCAGGACTCATTCTTTAAGAAAAAATTTAATTTATCATAATCCAAGATTGTTAATGTGTCATACTTGTTTCTTTCCGTTGGTGAGAAAGGCACTGACATGCACACAGCATGATGATCTGTTATTTGAGCATTTATAACCCCCGAAAAATTATTTTTTATCTGATTACTACGAAACAAAATGTGATCTATACAATTCTGGCTCGCTTCACGTGTAGGAATATCAATCAGGTGCTCAAATCCAACACTAGAGATAATCTGCATATATTTATCAACGAGAGTATTATTTTCATCGTTAATAGGAATATTAAAATCACCTATACAAACTGCATTACGTTCTTTAAGATTTTCAATTTTCTTTTCAAAATCTGTAAGAAAATCATGAACTATGTGACCATGCAATCTATATATACACAGCAAAGCTAGTGATTTACAACAATTTTTAATGTTTAATTTTAAATAAAGTGAATCGGCTCCTACAATGAAAAAAGGTTGCTGGGAGACTGTAATCATATTCTGACAATACACAACGATGCCTCCCGAACGAGCCTGGCTACCAACAGCAAAAACCGAATACCCATCTACCGCAAACCGTGATATATCTTCATCTTCCCCTACCCAGGCCTCAGTCAATACTATTATATTAGGCTTTACATCAAAAGCACTTAAATAGGTCAATAACTTGTCAAAATTTTTATTTATGCTTCTAATGTTTTGATGAAAAATTGTAAAGTTACCATCATTGCCATTTGACTCCTTAAAGTATGCATCTAGGTTTTCATATAGTTTACATTTAGGCATGAATATGGGTTCAACTAGAAAAATTATTCAATCAAGTAAGAGAGACAAAAAAAAATTATAATAAGTAATAAATAAAAAAATAAATAAAAAAAAATAAATAAATAATTGGCAAACATACACACATACTACGACTGGCCTTAATGAAATCTACATCAAGATTGGGCATTTCCTGCCTTATGATGGTATGAGGCCTAATTGATTTCACACTCCTCACTTCCTGATTGGCTTTACCAAAAAGACTCCTGTTAGATGTGCTTTTTTTAACAACAGACATTGTCTACATTATGGAAAAGACTAATATATTCTGCTACAAATATACAGACAGATATTTAGTCCTATTTACAATGAATTAATCAACTGCTTTTAAGAGACTTGGCAAATAACAAAGCATAGAAACAAAATTTTAAATTAAGAGTCATATATTCACTTGAGTTAAATTAGCTTTGCCAAAGAAACCTCGTAAAATAAATAAATAAATAAATAAAATAAATTGCGTTAGATCTACAAAAGTTAACATACGGTTCAAACAATATTCCTTTTCCTTCGGAAGACCAATTATGATTCCATAGAAAATGAACTCAATTATAACTCTATACAATATAATAAAATATATAGGGCCTACAAAAATAAAGGCTAGTCCTACTGTCTATTAATACGGTAATAACAAATAACTCACAGTTCTACACAATACTCCCACTTGAGATTCATGAATACAACAGTAGTAGGCTCAGTCCTCATACAAATGTTTTTCAATAATAAAAATAAAATATTTGTCTGAACTTTAAATTGTCACATTAAATTAATTTAAATTAATGCTAGGGCCTAATAATCTGCCAAGCAACTAAGAAAAGAAAAACCTGCTCCCCTCTATTTAATCACAAGCCATACCATAATTCATTAGCAAAATATAAAATAGAGTAAATCTTATGATTGGTAGACCCAACAAGGATTTGTACAATATTGATCATGAGTAACAAACTTATAAATTTAAACTGCAATAAATGATTGATAATCAGTGCCTCATCACTTGAATTCAATAATAGTGAAAATAAGATAAATTGCCCAAGGCCTACAACTGAGCGCTTCAAATTTTGAAGGTACTACGGTAAGTTCAATGACAAAAAGTAACATTGTCCTATTAGAGTACAATAAGGTCTAACCATTTTATAGTTAAGTTACTTATAAGATTGAGCCGTCTAAGTACGGTACCAGTAGGTAACTTAATAGCATTTTGACCTTACTACCTCCCTTATCATCCAGATGGGTATAATTATCACTATAAGACCTAAGTCTGGAAGAACCAATATCTTTAATGTAGTACTTTTCATTATAAATGAGATTAAGGAAGAACATTGACTACAATAGATAAAAAAAACCATGAACTGACTGAAAAAATGAGAAAGTTATACAATAGTATGCTACTTATCAGTGTAACTCTTACTAAAATCCTAACAGTAATAATGTGCTTCATGAAACCATATAGGCCTATGCCTAACCTACTAAGTGACATTTCAAATTTTATAATAATATATTTACTACGTTCTGTGAAATTTTCAGCCATAATGCGAAACAATGAATTAGTCAACTTACAGAACTGTAGCATGTCTACAGAGGAGATCTATAGCCATAGTTCTTACTCTGCGTCGCAGATCCATGGGACCCCAGGGCCTCGGAGTGGGACTTGTTAGGTTGGGAAGAAAAATTGTCCTGGCTGTGCTGTGGAGTAGTCATCTGGTGTAGCGGGTCAGTCTCTCCGGGAAGCTTGCTTATCTCCGAAGGTACAGGTGTCATCTGATCGCCCTGATGCTCCAGTTGTGTTGATGGGAACAACCGCTGGCTGTTGTTCTGATCAATAACAGATCTCTCAGACGGAACCCTTGCGCACCGTTCGACTGTCTTAAGTCTATCCAAATATTCATACGTAGTGACTACATTAACTTGGCTTCGATCACTTTTTTTCAGGAAAATACGTCCATTTTTCACCCACACAAATCTGTAGTGAAATTCACTCGCAAACTTTTTAGTTTCCCACAACAAACCTTTAAAAAAAGGTGTAAGATTTTCATTAATATAAACTTTTACAGCACTGTTCCCGATAATGTCCTTCGACAGGATAGGCACTTTGCGCTTATGAGCCGCCTCCAACCAAGTTCCCACAGATTGCTTATTAGTAAATTGTACCAGTATTACACCTGGCCTATTTCCACTATTGTTTGAAGGCAACCGATGCGCTGCATGTATTTCATTTTCACTGAAACTGATACCTAAAACTGAAGCCAGTTTGTCAAGGATGGATAGGATATTTTCCCCTCGTAAATGCTCAATCCCATGTATTTCTAGGTTAATTTTCCTTTGATACTGCTCAAGGCTATTGAAGCGTTCCGTCAACCTCTCGAAGCTTCTCTTCATAACTGAATTTGCGATTTCTATGTTAGAGATATTCTTGACTAGGCTTTTGTTCTCATTTTCCAATAGATTAACCTTGTTCAGCAATGTATCATACTGTTGAGTATGGAATGTGAGCGAGGTACTAAGCTCTTCAACTTTTCTATCCAATTCATCCAGTATCCCTATCTTATTTTTAAGTTCGTCTAAATTATTTAGTTTTTCATTTATACATCGAAACATATACTTGACAGAATCCTCATCATCTAAGTTAGAATCGGTGTCACTGCTTTCTAAAGTCAGCTTATTATCACTAGGAACACGCTTCTTACAGCCTGTGCACTTCCAGGTTAGTTTCCTGTCCTCAGACATGCTTCTCCACTTGTTAGGTCTTATGCCACTGCAACTCAAATGCCGCACAATTTTACATAATGAGCAAACTACAGAGTCCTCCTCAACAGTTTTCTTGCACACTACACAGATCTCCATAATTAAACTTACTTAAAATAATTGCAATTCTCAATAAAATCACACACACTAGACAAACACGCTTGGACTGAATTTGAAAATTATCAAATTCAAATTCTTGATTAAGGGGGGGCTTATGTTGTAACGAAAGATCTAGCTCATTTTGTTCAGCCGCTACACATTGTGTACGTTGTCTGCAACATATTTGCCTCATCTTTGCATATCTATATATATAATCCCGTAAGCGAATCAGTCCCCACGAAATATCTCGAGTTAGAATAAAGATAGGGTAACGTATGATGGCTCATTTTAAAGCTTGAGGGTCAAGGACGCAAGGAAAAATACCAGAAACATCCAAAGTTACCTGGGCTTCGCCCTGTTGGACCTTGAAGTTACAATGTTAATCAAATGGAAAGACGATTTTTATTTCTATACTTATAATTAAGCAGATGTTCCAGTGTTTTATCATAAACTCAGCTGGTTGTTGAGCAGATATTTTGAGTTAAGGTAACCGTATGGTTATAACTTTTTCAAATTGGTAGGCCTAATGCACTATAAAAAGGGAGAACACTAATAGTCATGAAACGATCATGGATCCACAGGAGATTTCATTTTCGTGACCCCATCTATGTCATTAATGAAACAGGAGTGGAATTATTTTGTGTGCTGAATATACTAGGAATACGCTCCGATGTCCGTCCCGTACAAGAATTTTTTACTCACTTTTTGAGTTATTAAGTGACGCTTTTTATGGGTTTTTTTTAGGGAGAGGTAAGAAAAATGCATTACGCACACAGGTGGCAAGTCTGTAGTGTGGGGCTCCCCTAAAAATGGGTTTACCCACTAAAAAACCTCCTCTACTCTTTAGGATTCTAACCTGGAATTGTTTATCACATTACGTCAGGCTAGGCCTAAATTTGGCTAACGCCGGTGGGGCTTACTCCTTATCCAGCCACTCGATCAAGGGATCTGGGCCACTTCGCGGTCCAGATCGGTTTCTTTTCCAGGAGGATGCCCCGGACGAACTGTGATAAACAATCCCAGTTTTCCTCATCCTCCAAGATTTTTGGCAGACTGAGTCCACCGAAAATGCACCAAAAAATTTGTGTGGCCTTCAGGCGGGGCCCTTCCCAACGGGGGCAGCGGAAGAATGTGTGTTCCGCATCGTCGGGGACGCCCGAGCAATAAATGCAGTCCGGTGAACCGGTCTTGGCCATCCGGTTCAGGTACGACCGAGATAGCCGTGAATTGTCAAGAATTGGCTGCCGTTCCACCCATGGTTGGACGTGCTTGATAAGTCACGCAGTCCATCGTCCTCGGGTGTCGTGCTCCCAGCTGTGTTGCCACTGCTGGAAGGTTCTGGGGCGCTCTTCTGTTCTTGCCGTGTCCTTTTAATCTCGCCTTGTCCCTGATAAATTGCCTTCCTCTCTCCTGCCAAGAGCTTGACAGGGATAACTCCGGCGACCACCAGGACGAACACACCCCGAGCGCCGCTCGACGTTGAACCCGGGCGAGTCGCAACCTGTACTACTCTTTGAACCGCGGACATCAACAGACGCCTTCTGCTGGAACGAGGAACCCCGACATTGGCCATCAGCCTACTAAGGTAAGTGAATACCTTAGCGGCCTAGTCCGCCGTACGGAATATATGATACCTCCAGCTTAACTTGGTGTCCACCATAATCCCGAAGTACTTAGCAGCACGAGTTGATTGGACCACCTTCCTTCCCACTCGGAACGGAACGACGGTCTCCATCCTCTTCTTCGTAAGGATCACAATCTCCGTCTTACGGAGAGTACGCGAGAGAGCGTGATCGAACATCCATGTGTTGACCACACGCATGACTCGGTTCAACTTTAGTTGGGCCAGCTCAACGTTGCGTGCGACAATGAGAGCTGCAACATCATCGGCGTACCCAACCAAAGTGGTTTCCTCAGGCATCTCCAACCTCAGGAGGCTGTCATAGGCAACGTTCCAGAGATCCTGGCCGAGTATTGAATCTTGCACGGCACCAGAAGTGACTTCCATCGTCCACGTTCCGTCCCTTTTATCGTAAATCAGGCTTCGAGAGCGGAGATAATCCGCAACAAGATGAGTCGCAACAGATATGCAGGAACGCGAAAGGTGTTGCGAAGCGCATCCAGCATATCGACCCACCTCGCCGAGTTAAAGGCATTCTTGACATAAGCGTAACAAAGAAGCACTACTTAGCGAGAGAAATGGTCGTGGCTCTCGGCTCTCTTGACAGCTCTCTGGACTTCGGTGATAGCGTCAATCGTTGACCGTCCCTTTCTGAAGCCGTACTGACGGGGGCATAAGTACCCAGCAGCTTTCACGGCAGACGTCAGGCGGGAACGGATCAGTTTCTCGGGCAGCTTCCCAGCCGTGTCTAACATGCAAAAAGGCCTGTGGGACGACGGCAGCTCGGGATCACCTTTGCCCTTGCTGATGAGTACAAGTCTGGCGGTTTTCCAGGGAGCCGGAAACACCCTTTCTACCAAACAGGCGTTGTAAATTCTCAACAACAAATCAGCATTAATTGAAAATACTTTCTTTAAAACCTCACTGGGAATCCGTCCGGGTCAGGAGCCTTGTTGCTCTTTAGGGAGAGAACGGAGGTTTCCATCTCCTCGAATGTGAAGAGTGGAACGTCATCTAACCGTCCAAAGTCAACCGGCGTACATCCTAGGCCTAGCCTACAAATACAAACAATGATTTTAGCTAAGACCTCAAAACAAGCAAGTAACTTAATAATATGCTTATAATATTAAAGGTAAATAGATTGTAGAGCGAAAAAACAATACAATTTAAAATCCATGATTGCAAATTAATAAAAATCAAGTAATGTAAGTATTGTAGAATTACGCTTACTTAACACTTAATGCATATTTTGTTACCTGAGACATAGGCTACAATGGCACAACACATTCTAATTAGTTGTTCAATTTAAATCTTTCTCCCAAATAGATATTTGTTGTATCCCATAAATTAGTTAATCGCATAATTCCGTACGACAGCAATTCATTCCACATCAACATGCCTATCTTTTGGTATAAATTATAACTTCAACAAGTAAACATAAGTGTTATGTATCTTAACGGCGAGATGTAAACAAATCTGAAGAGGTTTAGGTTATATTGTTTTCAGCAAACACAACACAGCGACAACTCAGCTTCAGCTGCGATAGGGGAAAATAAACTGATCATAGCAACTACATTAGTCAAATCATGTAGCCTAAACAACTAAAGTTCTGTCAAAAATTCCGGAAAATAAGCTTTTTTAATACTTGAAAATAATTGCCCGATTATAGTTTATTACCTAGTTTAAAATACATAAAATCTAACTTGAGAATTTCATTGAAATCAAATCAGTAATAAAAAAGCCTTTTGGGGGTCAAAATTCGCCTAAGAGAAATTTAAAGTCGATCTAAAAGAATTTTATTCTCTATGTTCCATAGAGTAAAAAATTCAATTAAAGTTAAAATTGGCTTGGACTTGGCATGGTTGGTATAATGGTTATCTTTACTCAGTGAATGTCATTTAGTTATTACGTTACTGCTTTATATATTGGCTATTTAGTAGTTCGAGTTTAAGAGTTGAATAGTTTTGTTTGTTCTCGACTGAATTATTTTATGTAAACTACTAACATTGGATAACCTCCGTATGATTAATATTTAGTTTTAGTTTTAACCATTCCATGCTGCTTCCTTTACGTAGGTCGTAGGGAAACAATAAACTCCTGTTAAATCCATCAAAACGGGGAGCTTTTCATGTAAATGATAGTGTGCGAAAGCAAACAATATCAATCAGTGTCATTGACGAAAAGACAAAATAGTCTAAAATCAAAGTACGAGGGACGTCGATGACATGGAGGCACGAGGGCATGGGGGCAAGGGGGCACGGAGAACACATGGGAGAAATAGGGGGCACGGCTGGGGACACAGGAGGGCATGGAGGTACGGGGAGGGACGGCGGGGATGGCAGCACGGGACCGTGGGGAGCACAAGGGGTACGAGGATACGGGGGCCCGAAGGGTGTCAGTGGCACTGGAGACAGTTGGGCATGAGGGGCACTTTGGAGGCATGGGAAACATAGGGACACAGGGAGGAACGGCGAGCATGATGCCACGGGAGCATGGAGGGTACTATAGAGACGTCGGTGGCACAGAAGGTAGTTGGGCATGGTGGGTCATTGTTGAGGAATGATGAATATAGAGGGCACGGGGGCCACTGGAAAGAACTGCGTGCATGTGAGCACGGGAGAATGGGGGCACATGGGCATCAGGGGGTAAAGGGGGTACGGGGGAATGGAGGCACGTGGAGGCAGGGGGTTCGGCAAGTGTGAGGGAATGGGAGGCACAGGGGTTCAGGGTGAAGGAGTGTATCTCATCATGAACATGTTTAAGGTTAAAACTATTTTTACCGCGTTTGGTAGTATAATAGTGCAATAATTTATCTTTTTTTCCACAAAACAGACTGCTGTATTTTAATACAGGGTATATTTATTGGTAAATTACTGATTTGATACCACCAAAAAGTTTCGTCAAGATTAAGAAATATTTTATTAGAAAATCCAAAAGTGTAAATTCACACTTCAGATTGAGAAAAATACAGTAATACTGTAATAAGGTGATACATTGAAACTTATTTTTGGAGGAAACGTCACCATTTTGATTTTAGGGGCCTTTGCCCCTACAAGCCACTAG